>VYZQ01001447.1:1041-41540 GCA_013400655.1 Mystacornis crossleyi
AACCACCTCCTCATCATGGAAAACCGTGGTATCGATGTCCAACAGGACGCTGCTATTTTGGCAGTGACTGTTATTTTCAGTGCTCATATCAAAATTTAGATGACAAATAAGACAAAATTCCCATAATCACAGGTAAAAATATTAAGCCCTGTCACACAAAATGTCATTCTTTGGGCCATTCCGAAACACCAAGCTTGTAAAAAATTCTTGCCAGGTAGTTTAAAGTTACTGTGTGGTAGTGGGTTTCTGAAAAATGAGGATTTTTAATACTCAAAAGAGCAGAATTTTCCGAGTCATTTTCTCTAAAAGGGGTAGGGTTTTTTTCCAATTGTCATTTTTGGCAGCCTGTTTTTGCGACAGACATCGTAATCGCCTGAAATCGAGTGCCAGAAAGAGACTGATGGGAGAGTCTCAAGACAAAAAATAATTAGCTCAAAACAAGGCAAGAACTCCCACACCAATAAAAATTGCTCATTCTGTTGGAATTGCAAAAACCCCAATCAATTTTATTTGTTGGTAAATCAATGGTGCTATTAATTGTTGTGCTGTTAATGGAACAATTGTAATTGTACAGTCACTGCTGCAGTTTCTTCCCATACAAGTTAGTTTTAAAACAGTTTGCCTTGAGGTGCACTCACTTGTATCACTTCTTTTTTTAAGCTGGACATGAAAACTCAACTTTTGGTTGGGATCTGGTGAAATTTGAAGCCTCCATGGTTTCATTAGTTTCTCAAAAAGTTAAAACTAATGAAAAGCATACTTTCCAGCACTCCAAACTGTGTATGAAATCGGAAAAAATTATTACTGGGAGCTTTGCCTTTTCATATTTTAGAAGTTAAAAAACGGCCTTGATTGTAAGACCAAATAGGAGTTGTTACTGTATGAGGGTATGGAGCAGGCTCTCGTAATTGAATTGAGCAGAAACAGAAACCATCTAAAAGGGAAGGTTTAGATTTCCTTGTGCGTAATTTCTGAACAGCAGCCTGAAATGAAGACAGTCCCTGCCGATGCGCTGGATCTGTGTGGATGGGGTGCTTGGGGACATGGCTTAGTGCTGGGCTTGGCAGTGCTGGGTTAATGGCTGGACTCGATCCTAGAGGTCTTTTCCAACCTAAATGATTCCATGATGCCTTATGAGGCAAGGACAAGAGCATCCTCCTCCCAGTGTCCCCTCACAGTTCCCCCTCGTTTACTGGATTGATGTGCAATGGTTGTTGTGCTGCCAGATGCCCTGCAACATCTCCTGACATGAAAGAGAGCAAGGCAATTCCCAGACTCCTGGGGTGGAGAAATTAATTTGGGCTCATTGAATCATCTCTTGCTTGAGCATTTGTCTGTCCAGAAGCTGGGCCTTGCCTCTTCCACCATACCTAATGACAAAACAGAAGCCGTCTCTAGATTTCAGCTGGGGCCAAAAGACATGTTCATTTTCAAAATCCTTCTTTAATACAAGGATTGGGCCTGGCATCAAAGCAGAGGGAATGGCGCCTATGGAACGGCTTTCTCCCATGGACCGGCAAAGGATAAACCTGCCCAGACCAATTGCTGAGTGAGATCCAGCCCAGCCGGATGCTCTCAGGCAGACAGTTAGCAAAATAATTCATGGTAAGGCTGGTTTTACCATATGTTTCTCTAAAGACACAGAGGCAAAGGGCTTTGGTAGGAGAGCCAGTGCTCTTTCAGTGTGTAGGAACAGCATCTTTAACATCCACTGGTGTATATAATCTTTGTGAAAGGTGCCAGGCTGATAGAATTTAATCAAAATGGCTTAAAAAATATTAGTAGAGACTGAGCAATTCCTTCAGCTCTGAGCCTCAAGCCTGAACCAGACAGGCATCTTCAGGGTGACAAAACTGCTTGGTGCCTGTGCTTTTGTTCTCCCCTGGAAACGTTCCTTATTAACATTTTCCGGTTTCTGGGTGGATTTTTTTATTTATTGTGCTGTTGTGGATATATAGAGACACCTTTTCTGGATGCATAACTACAGACAGCAAAGCCAAATGACAGCAGAATGTCATTACATGTGATGAAGCAGTGGCTTCACAACCATTTTGCAGACAGCATTAAAATTTCAGTCATGTCCTGTGATTGGAGAAAAGAGAAGAATTTAAACAGATCCAGAAGTGAGCATGATTAAAGACACAAGGGTCTTCTATGTTAGAAGCAATTTAAAATATTAATATTAATTACATTTGGAGAGGAGGAGAAATATAAACCAAAGGATGATATCAAAAAAGTGAGTCATGCACTCCTATTTTGCTTAATAGAAAACAATTAAATTGAAGAAATTAATTTAGAAGAGATATGGGAAGTATTTCTTTATAGCATTTCACACTGTAATGTATCATTCCAATGTATGTAAACCAGGAAAATATCCTAGCAGAGTTAAATGAATTATCTTTGATTTGATGCAGAAATAATGTTGTGTTTACATTGGCTGGGTTAAAACAATATTACTCAAGTCACCCATCAGCACATTTCACACACAGAGATTGTTTTCCAAAGTAAAAAACAAAAAAAAAAAATACAAACCACCAAAAAAAAAGCCCTAAAACAAACATAACTCCCCCAATAAACCCCTCCTAACTCCCTCCTCACCAAGTTCTTCTATTTTTATAGGTTTGGGATAACACCGAGGAGTTGATATACCACATATCTTCATATTGCAGGTGGAAGAGAAAAATTGGTGTATTCATTTTAGTGCCTTAACCTAGCAGTCAAACTTGCATTCTAAGGAACCAGTTCTGACCAGGATGATGTGAACGGGAGCTTTACCTGCGCAAAAAGGAAAGGGAGTAAGATCCAGCTGGGAACTGTGTGTAAAATGCAAAATAATCCTTATATATTGCCTCTTGTTGGCAGCTGCCCACCGTTGTCACAGGGAAAGCCAGAGATGGTGAATGGGTGGTGCTGTCAGGCAGTTAGCTCCTTTTTCAGCCAGTTCAAGCCTTGAGTAAGAAAACACCCTGGCATGCCATGTGTGGGAAAACTAGTTCAATAACATGTTCAATAACAAAATAAGATTTTTTTTTCACTTAGATTTAAAAATCAAATGATCAAATGCAGAAACTGAATATAATTTGTAGCAATGTCTCTAAGGAATGTCTTCGTAGCTGCATATAGGCCATGCAAAACTTAAGAGTGTGGAATACTCCAGATAGTGCAATGGAATATATCTATGGCTAACAAACTGAATTTTTCCAAATTTGACTGTGCAGAAACGAGCATTTCCTATTGGGACATTTTAATTGATTATAGAAAGTCTTGCAAGAGAAGTGCCTGGGAGGGATTGTACCTTGGGGTGGCTTAAAATGGGCACAAACAGAAAAAAAAAGTCGCTGAGAGATCAACAGGCACAACCCTCCAGGGCTGGGACATAAAGCCCACAAGCTAAAAGTTCTGTTCTGCCTCACACTGCCTTGAATTATTCTCTGCCATAGCTTTTGCCTTGCTTCTGCCTTGTGCTGAGCTCCATTTTCATCAACTGCCTCATCTGACAGGAATTTTTAACTACAAACTACTGGGGTTGTGCAGTTTCTTCTTTTTAGGGGGCTATTAGTGTCAAGCCCAACTCCATGTCATTTTGAAATTACCAACTTGTTCATCACCCTGAATCCTCTCCTGATGTTTCCTTTTCTGACTCTCATTCATTTCTGCATCTTTTGTGACCTCATTACTATTTATATTTCAAAGCATATTAAATCTAGATTCCACATGAGAAAAAATTAGAAAAGACAAGCCACCCCCAAGTCTGTCTGTATGAAGAAATTCACAGAAACTAATACTACACAGAAATGGTTTGTTACTTGGGAATTAGTGTTCTGTCCTTACTGATTTCTTTGATGTTATTTATAGCCTCGTTAGGAACCAGGATTTTAAACAAAAACATAGTTATGGTTTATTTTCACTTCAGTGTTTCCCACTTACAGGATTGTTGCTTCAGAGCTTAGAGCGCTTCCATGGGAATGATTGATCTCCTCCTGAGCAAAAAAGGAAAGCGGTCTGATGGCCACCTACTTGCTTTTCTCACATCAGGAATGTCTGGAGCCTGGGATGGCCTCTGTGATAATTATGGACTGCCTTGGGGCTGTTGTAAATTGGGTTTACCTGCCTGATTCCTCGGGGACTGTGCACACAGCAAGGGGCTGTGAAGGACAGGTGGAGGTTGAGATATAATCCCTTCTCTCTGGCTGGTTCCCTCTACTAGACCAGAGCTGAGATAATGTAGGAAGAGCTCATCTGTCCAGGAGATTCCCCCACGTTGGGCATATCTTTTGGAAATTGGATTCTGCTGGAGTTTTAGGTTTACAAAGCTATGGAAGAAAAAAAAATTAACTATTGAAATCTGAGCATATGTTTGTTGAAAACTAATAACTCTTCTCTGCAAGCATAGATTTAAGGAGTTTCCTTTTATTTCAGAAAATTAGAAACTTTCTTCCTTTCAAGTAGATAGGCTGGTGCTCTCCTCAGGAGACTGAAGTGCCTCACTTAGGAGAAATAGAGATAATCCTTAAAATCCATGCTGAAACTTTGTTTGTCTTGTCAAGGTTTGTTTTAATCCAGTTTCCTGATCCAATTGAGTGGCCACCACAAATGCTTATGTTAATAAATTCTAATTCACGTTAGAAATGAGAGCCTAGGGGAGGGACTACTTCATTCAGAAGCATTTGTTTTCCTATTATTTTAAAAGTGCTGTATTTATAAACCATTGTGGTTTCCATGCCGTACATCGCCAGCTGATAATTTTTGCAGTGGAGTGGTCTGAAATAAGGAAGTTGTCTGCACAACTGTTTTGTTTGACAGTAAGAACAGGAATTACCAGAGATGAGCAAGTAATTCAGGAGATAAGCATCTTTAATTAGTCTTGTCAGTGTGTTCACAGATAGCCTGTAAATTAATATTTGCAGTTGACTATCATGGTCTTTTCATCAATAGATGGTTCGTGAACAAATCCACTGTGAATATCTGCTTCTTTACAACTCAGCTATTGCTTGAGTTATGTAATTGTGATTATCGGATAGGATACTGCCTTTTTCCTGTAGTCTAGTGATATTAATTAAATTTATTATCACAAGTGTTTGGGAAGAGCGTTGGAAGAATAATCTCAGGAAAGGTAGGCAGAAAGAAAGGAATAGCAGCTTCTGTTATCAAAAGTTGTTTTATGACAGATAGAAAGATGGATGAATAGGTTGATTAATCAACTTTGATTGATCTCAGGGAAATACACAGCTTCTAGTGGAAATTTTTAGGAAATGCTTACAAAATTTACCGGTAAATTTTGGAATCTGGTCTGTCTTAGTCCTTTCAACAAGAAGTTGTTAAATTGCCTAATAGAAAGCACACAAAGCAGGGAAGGGGACACCACTTACGTGTTAACTTCTCTGGGTGAAATGCTTACCAGACTCCTGTTGGTAGCATTTTCCAGGGACATCTGGGGCTTTGAAATTATGTTCAGATGACACGATCCTAGTTATGTTTTTCGTCTCTCCACTCACACAGAAAGTAAACACATGCAGGTGGTTTTGATGCCACTTATTCAAATTAACATCTGAATTTTTGAACAACCTCTTTATCAGAGCTTGAAGATGATGGGAATCATGTTCTCTTTTTATTCTTTGCAAACATTTTGTAAAGCATCTTTGATACTACAAGTTGTCATCCCAATCAGCGGTATGAAGTAAATGAGTCTGTTTTGGGGATCCAAGCTGAGAAATAAATGCTCAGTGGCTTGTCTTTCTTAGTAAACCACCTCTTCTTCTTGGAAATGTTTATGCTTTTGTAGAACAGAGATACTGAAACGTGAAGTATAGGAATGTCTGTTCAAGATTTAATTCATAGTCTCACAATAATATTTTTTTATATAATTGGTGCTGTGATTTTCTTAATAAGACATCTGTCCTTGCCTTCATTTTGTGTTATTCTTGATATGACATCTCTCATTAGATATTATTTTACTGACATTAGAGAGAACACTACTCTGAATTCTGAAGCTGCTCCCTTTGTCATAGTCCCTCTTGTAATATTAATGGTACTTAAAAATAACTAGTTCTGTTTTCTCTGTTTTCTCTGCCTCGCCTCCTGTGTGTGCTGGCTGCATTTTTATTTGTGTCTTTGACAGACTGTATAGGTCTCCTATAACGATGAATTCACCAACCAAATCTTCCTCTCTTTCAGATAAAAACAGTTCACTGCTGAGCGCGTGGTGGAGATTTTGCTTTCATTGTTTATGAAAACAATCACGCAGGTGTTTTTCACTCTCTTCTCTCTGGTAAAAGGGTAATTTTGTACTTAAAAGCTCAGAATAAGCTTTAGTAAATTGAGGTTGGCTCAAGCAGAACACGTCTCCTTTCCTTTGTTAGCAAATCTGAGCAGTGGAGATTTTCTAGTGGCCAGAGAATGATGTCCCAGACTATGCAAACAAGCATTTCTAGACCTCAGACTGGACATGGGATGTGTCAGAAACGCTTCTGCTCCTGTCCAGACTGGAATCAGGATCAGAATCCGCTGTCATCTCCTGTCATGAGTTGGGAACCGCTTAAAATTTCACAGGCAGGGCCTTCTCCTGAGCAGTCAGAGTCCAGCAGAGATTGTTGGAGACAAATTTTTCTCTGAGTTACCTCCAGGAACACTTCCATAACTGCTAGGGTGGCATTTAGTGGCAGATAAACAAACTGACAGCAAGACTCTCTTTACCTCTCAAACCTTACAGTTCACAGGCTACTCGCAGTCACCACAGAAGATGTATGAAATACACGTGAATGAGTGATGTGAGGGTGGTGAGGCCCTGGCACAGGCTGCACAGAGAAGCTGTGGATGCCCCATCCCTGCAAGTGTCCAAGGCCAGGTTGGATGGGGCTTTGAACAACCTGGTCTAGTGGAAGGTGTCCCTGCCCCCGGCAGGGGGTTTGAATGAGCTGGTCTTTAAGGTCCCTTCCAAGCCAAAGCACTCCATCATTCCATGATTATGTATTTCTGCATGCAGAATTGAAATGCTGAAATCAGTGTTGCAAGCCTAGCTATAATATGCCACTGTCCAGGAATTTTTGGGAAGGAGGACATATATCAGCTATGGACAGAGCTATGCTGTGACAGGACTGGTGCAGTTCATCAGCTTTCTGCTGCTTTAACTCCAGAGCAGCTCGAATAATAGCCAGAGGATTCACTATTCTAAACTACACGATGCCCTTAGAGTCCTTCTGCAGTTCTTATTTCAAAAACCTCATCATTTTTTTTGTGGCTATGCATTACTGTAGGAAGTTAATATATTTAGAAACGTCGACTTTATTCCGCTGCTTCAGCCGATACCGGATGGCCTCGGTGCGCATCCCTAATTGACAGCTGTAGATGTCTGCAAAATGACTTGAGTATTTCATTTTTCTCCTCCAGACCAAAGCCTGTAGTCATATATTCCCCTCAGATATTTCCTTTCCTCACTTGAAACAACCTTCCTATAATTTTTCTGCAGCAGGAATGTTTTAATTGATCTCCTGGAGCCCTTGCTTCCCGCCGCAGCGAAGGCAGCCCTCAGTGGCATGGGCAGTTCATTAAGCCCTTTAATTCTGCCTGCTCTCGTGCTGCCTCACAGAGCCTCACGTTGCCATTTGTAATGGCAACAATCAGCACTGAGGCAACCTGAAAGGGGAGGGGGAAGGGCAAGCTAAAGTCTGACACCGGAGACAGAAGACAAGATCGAATATAAATAGATGTGAATCACTATTGTGGTATCACTATTGGAGAAAGGTGTCATTTTTTTGTTGCAGAAGCTTCAGCTGCACAAAGAGAGTAAATTCATAGCAGGCACAAACCCCCTTCTGGACAGAAAAAAAAAAATTGTTTCTCTATTGCCCAGGTGTGGTCTTTACAGTAGTTATAAATAATATGAACATTGCATACGTATATATGTGTGTATATAGCTACAAATGCAAATATATATAAACTCATACAATACACATGCATATATAATATAAATTCCTTAATGTGTATAAACTCCTTAATATATATAAACTCCTTAATATATATAAGCTTCCTAATCCCATGCACTACAGAAAATTTATATCAGTTGGAGATGGAAACACCCAAACCGTTCTGGCGACACAGACTACAGCTGAAAAAGACCATGCTGCAATTAAAATGGGGTGGTCTCCAAAAAAACCCAAACTGTATTAATCCTTGGCAGAGACTGAATGTATAAACATTAGGCAGAGAGAGGGAAAATGCTCTGCATGCTGAAGGAGCTCAAGCTTATATGAGAAATTTTAATTAGAGAGCAAATCCAGTGTTTCAGTAGGCTGCAATTGCAATTTTAGAATTTTCTTGCTTCAGCAATTCCAAATTTAGCCCTCAAGACATCCGCTTTCTCTATAATAAGCTGATGTTGAAAGTTAACAATGAATACATATAGTAAAGCCACAGAGCATCTAGGAATAGAGCTGATAGCATTTCGCCAAGGCACTCCAAAGCCCTCTCGCATTCTCCTCATCTTCCTCCATCTCCATGGGATAGCTCAGTGGGCCGGAGCACAGAGGAGGGCTGAGGAACCACTATTTGGGCAATTTGTGTATTACAGAGCTGGGAGCCCTTCAGCAAGGGCAGCTCTGCTCTGAGTGCTTGAAGATAGATGTTTTAGTGCACTGCTGTAAATTCTTACACCTTGAACTTCAGGAGAGCCCTTTTTACCACGCACACAAAATAAACCCCAAGCATTGGCAGAGTCACAAAATTATGTTTTTTTCTACCAAGAGCAAAAAGTTCAGGTCTGTGTGAGCTTGTACCCAACCTCATCTGCAGCTCCATGAAGCCTGTTCTGCACATCTCGGCAGCACCAACACCCTGCAGGAGCTCTCCCAGGGGAGAGTCTCTCTGATGAGAGGATGAATCCATGGGAGGCTTTGAGGCAGCCTCTGCGTCCATCCTCCCTTCTTTATGGAAAGGTGCAGAAGCAAGGGACATAAATGAAACTTCTGTGTAGCCCCGTAAGTCTTGGTCATATTTTTTGTCTCTGGGAACTGGTGTTCTTGACATAATGTAGGGCAGCCCAGCTATAGTTTGAAGGGCAATAAAGTGTGAAGCCAGCTCACAGCCTGCTCCTGTCTCTGCATCCTGAGATATTGATGCTGAGGGATGAGACAATGGGACTGGGGGAAGTGTTCTCATTCCCAGTTTTCCCAAAAGCTCTGTTCACAAAAGCAGCATATTTGCCGAAAGATAGGTTATGCAAAATTGGCAAGATGTTTATCACGCTTCAGAGTAAAGTTGCTGTTAGGAAAGCAAATGTAATTAGTGGCTCATTTTCATGAGAGGTGATTTACAGCAAAGAGGTGGTGCTGTATCAAAAATCTTTGAAGGTTTCACTTTTGTGCATTTCTAAAAAGGTGCACTTGTGTCTGATGAGTCCCCTTCTCAAGAGCAGATGACAAGTAAGCACTTTAACAGTAAAGCTTATGCTTAAATGCTTTTTTTGGCCATAGTAAGCATTACTCCTTCAGTCTGGATCTCCTGTGGATGGATGGTGGAGACTACTCCTAGTCTGGCTCCTTGGTTGTGCAGGGAAAAGGCACTGATCCTGCTGGAATGTGGCAGACTGGGCACTGCCACTCCAGTGTGGTGGACTAGGCCTGGTAAAGGATGAGAGGAAAAGAAGAAACAGGAGGCAGGTCTGCTGGCAGCTGTTTGATAATTTGGGTATGTCAGCACCGTGAGGCCACAGGTCCCTTGCTTTTGCCAAGGTCGTGCCTGGCTGTCCATGTTAGAAGGAATAACTGTTACATATCTGCACCTACCAGGGGCTGGAGCGGAAAAACAGTTCGCCAAGGAGACAGTATCTTTCGTGCAGCTATCACACTGCTATTGCACCTTTCTGCCTCATTTCAGGACAATAAATGTTGCTACAGCAGTAGTCTGCCTTTCTCCTCACCCACCACCAGCACATCAACACCACATTTAAGTTACATTGCTCAGAATGTGTCGTTTCATCTCAATGAGTTCTTTCCCCTCGTAGCATCTCTTTTATGCTTTATGGGAGAAATGGTTTTGAGCTGTTCCCATTTTCTCCCCATGACCATGGGCTGTCAGTGTCTATTGTAGCTCAGATGGTGTGGCACAAGGTAGATTTGGATCCAGCCCAGCAAAAGGCTGTAATGAACACATTGCAGCCTCAAAGTCACCCGGAGGACTCTGAGCAGCAGAACAACAGGCAATGTGTACAAGAGGAATGAATGAAGGCGAAACCAAGCTAAAAATAGCACGTGCCTTGTGAAACCATTAAGTGTGATCACACCTAGGACACCCTGCTTTCATGGACACCAACTTAGCTCACAGAGGAGAGGGATTTAAAATAAACTAATGACCAGGATGCTGTGTGGCTACTGCAACACCCTGGCTGTCACTTTATGAACTGTACATTGCATATTGATTGCATTTGTATGTGATGTGGTGAGCTCTGTGGGGTTATTTCTCTTCTAAACCTGCAGAAGATCAGGACACCCCAGCAAAGTACACACTGGTAGATTTTTTTGGAAGTGGACCACTACTTGTTCAATTCCTCTCCTCATCCCAGACACAGGACTAGGGAAGGCTAACACAGCAGTGTGAATGTATGGCAAGGAAATAATTTTATTGCTTTGGTTGCATAGAGTGAGAAAGATGGGAGAGTTCTAGTTAAACAGGATTGCCTTTTCATCTGGAATGGCACATGTAGTGTTCTATGGAGCTTGTAACAATTTAATTGTGGCTTTTTTCCACCTTGACTCAAAGCACATCCACACTAAAATAATAAAAATTTTAAAAAAGCTGAATGAAAATTTAAAAGCTTGTTTAATGAGACAATTCCTGTCAGAGGCTCCCTGAGTCTTCATCTTCTCCCCTGTGTATGAGTTGGAGTGCTAATATTGCCGTAACCTTGCCCCTGGTTGCTGAGCCTCTGGTGCAGCTTTGAATTCACTATAGCGAGATGAATGTGCTTACAGGGACGTAAAAAGCCATTAATACCCAGCCAGGTCAGTAGGGTATTTATGCACGGCATTCAGTTTTACTCTGGAGACCCTCTAGGAGAGGTTTTGGGCTGAAGAAGTATCTGTCTGGGTAAGGAACTGCAGAGGAGCAGGGCACGGTTCTGCCTCGGGATAACACCGCAGTTCAGCTCTGCAGAGCTCACTGTAAGCTCCTATTTGGCCATGCACTCCTTATCCCATCACAGGGCACATATGTAAGATGTGCAGGCATGGACATGCCCTGGGACTCTCCTAAATTTAGAGTTTGGCAGATGTTTAAACTCTCTTCTGCAAGCTGAACTATATTTAGAAGGTGTGGCTCCAATAGCAAATCCTTTCCCCTCTATTCCCTGCTTTTAAACCTTTTGAGACATATTTATACTTTGGTCTGTACTACCTATTGCCTAAACACATGGAGATATACTGCTTGTATGGTATTTTTTTCTAGCAAACTAAATCTTCATATATGGAACTACAGCTGCTTCTGTAGCATAAATATATCACCAAGATTTTCTCTTGGTGTTTGACTTTGAATTTCCAGTTAATGTAGCTTAGGTACAGGTTGTGTTTCTCAATACTGCTCCTCAAGGGCTAATGGCACGCAAGGTTTCACGGCCAAAGTCCATCCCTGATCCACGCTTTCCCTGAGTGCCACAGCTATTTACTTGACCCAGTTACAGCAGGAGGTGTTTAGGTTCACTGAGAAGAGACTGTGGGGACCATCCTTAATTCATTCCCAGGGACTGATTCTGGTGCCTCTGGTTGCAAGTCCCATTCTCTCTTGGAATCACAGAATTGTTTAGGTTGGAAAAGACTTCTAAGATCATTGACTCCAACTGTTAAACCAGCACTGCCAAGTCCACTTCACACTTTTCCCTTCCCCATTGCCTGAGCGGTTTCTTGCACTTAAATGCGAAAGTACAGATGCTTCAGCAGGTTTTGAATAAAGTTTTAGCATTTACAGATGCATTTTGTGGGTATATTGAGAGAGTGTTTTGTTTAGTGTCATTGTTTAGACCTAGTTGGAGGGCCACCTTTACATTTTTAATTTCACTTAAAAGCCATCAGGGAAACTTGGCTCATACAGAGTACCCTGGTGCTCTTTACAGGATCTGCTTTTCGTAGGAGGACAGGTTACACCAGTGGGAAAGGCTGTGCATGCCAGAGGAGCACTGGGCGTGAACCTGAGGAGCCCCTACCCCACACACTGCGAAGGACATCTCCAGGTCCCCTCCATAAACCAGGGGAGCCTGCTCAGCCAGGCTCTGATTCTTACTCTAAGCTCCAGGCAACTGAGCTGGGGTGGTTCTGTCTCGTGTGGAAATTCTCCTTTCCCTCTCTCTTCTCTCTGGGATTATCTCATCAGTAATAACAAAGAGGAGGGTGCCAGCAGGCTGCTGTTCCATGGTTTGGACATGTCGCATAGCCTTGTGCCTCGGGTACCTGCAAAGGGTGCCAAGCCCTTACTAATGTTCATCTCAGATCGAGTGCTGTCAGTGTAAAATAGCTGATTAAAATTATTCTTCATTCCTTCCTCCTCCAGCATTTCATTCCCTGAGGAAAGGAGTCTATATTGATATATGACTCAATGGGAAAAGCGACTATTCTTTTCCATAGGTAGCTAAAAGTGTTCAGTTCATTTTTCTCCTCTCATTTTTCTTCTTCTCCAAGCTCCCAGCCTGTGTGGAGCCGTGCACCACCTGTAACTCTTACCGGCTTCCGTGGGGATCCAGATGCCCCTTAAACAGTGGTTGGATTATTAACAGCTCACAGCAGAGGAGGGAAATTTCATACAGCAAACAGATCAAGCTGGAAATCTGTGAAAAGCTGATTTGTCTTCTTTTTTCCCCTGCTGTCACTAGTCCATCTCCCTCCCTTCCCTTCTGTTGCTCATAGAAAGGTGGCCGTATGGGAGGTGCCTGTTTTGGAGGATGTTATGGAAAAGTTCTGGAAGATAAATACCAGGTAGAGATGAAATCTTACAGTAAGCTTTTCTGAAACGGAGCAAAGCCTGAGTCATTTGCACAGGAGAAACAGCATCCTGGGCACTGTCAGAGCATTTTCTTGTGCCTAGGAGTGCCCAGGGGTCCCAGACTGTTCTGGTCCCAGTCTTTCGTGTGCTGCCCAGGAAGCACAAATAAACCCTTGTGTTGCCAGGCTGGGACACAGCAAGAAGTTCCCTTGCTTACAGCTGGTGTGGGGAATGCTTCTCCCGAGCCACACGTGTCCTTTTATAGGGAGGAAAGGCTTGCAAGGGGGAATGTGAGCAGAAAGGGCATCTGGGCTTGCTTTGAGAGCATCTCCCACCCTGTGCCAGGGTTCTCCCGTCAGCACTGCAGGTGGGAGCCAGGTAGGACACCCAGTGCCTCGCTGCCTTTTCAGCTCTCCCCAGTCCCACCAGCACCAGAAACCCCTCCTTGCTTGTGAGGAGATGACTTTAATGAGGCAGAAGAAGCACAGGCTTCACCCTTGCTACTGAAAAGCTGCAGCTGAGGGTGGTCCAGAGGGCAGCCTCACATATTCCAGGGAGGGAATGAAGGGTTTATTTCCTTCTGTATCTAGCTCAGAATTTTCATAACTAATAAATTAAATGAATACTTCCAAATATGAAAAAAAAAAAAAATCTGGCTCACAGAGCTCTGAAAAAGAATCACATAATCTTTCAAATTTATTTTTTTCCTAGTCAGTTATTCAGATAGCACCCAATAAAATATGCAAAGCTGGATTGGAATGAGAAGTGGGAAAAGTTTTAGCTTAGAATAACATTAAACAATCAAAATACAGTAAAAGATAAATTCCTGAAGCGCAGTTTCATTATGCCAAATGCAGACGTGGTCATATATATTTGACACCTATAGCAGTTTGGAATTGTCTGATCCTGTAATATTTCTCAGATGATTAAATACAGCTCAGATTTGTGCACTGCACAGCAACCTGAGCCCGATTACTACCCAGGTACCCCTGGGCGCCAACTGTGTGTTTATTTTCACAAGGAATCTGCAACTGAATAATCACAGTGGTCAAGGAAAATCTGAAACAGAAGATAAAAAATGTCAACAGAATTCCAATTTAAGTCAGTACTAAAGTTGTCATCTTTAAGGTCTTTTCTCCTTAAAATAAAGGAGAAAGGGAAAAGAAAAATAGGTAGGATAGTTTATACCTTTCAGATTTACTTTTTCAGGGTATTTTCAAATTCAGAGGGAAAAAACCTCCAAATCCTCCATGGGTATATTTCAGTTCTTCAAAGACTTAAATCCTGATACCACAAAACACATGGACCTTGGGCTGAAATGAAATGAAATGAAATCAAATGAAATGAAATGAGGAACTCAGCATTCTGCTTAGATTCAGAACCTGAAATTCAGAAGCTCTCTATCCCGATTTTAAAAAGTTGGTCTGTATAAAGTTTGTTATGTGCCTTTTCAGTGTTGTTTCAGAGGGGTTTTTTGGTGCTGTCATTGCTTTACTACGTTCAGAGAAAATTGCTTTAAGCAATGGTTTGTACTTCCAGATTCTGTGTTAAAACTGTTCCTCCAATATTAGGTGTTGTGTCAATGCGTTTATATTTGTGTGCTGTACACTGAGAGATTGAATCTCTAAATGTACTGAAATGTTACTCCCCCAAAACAGTGTATTTCCCTGGAAAGCGGTTGCCATCAAAGGTGAAATTTTTGACAATGATTACCCAAAAGCGGTTGTTTTCCATGCAAACGGTTTATGCAGGCTGATAACTTGTTTGACACAGGCTGTCAGAGCACTACCAAATGTTTAGTTACTACTGAGCTCTGCTGAGATGAATGCTGTGAGCTGGAGGTAAAAGCTCTCTTTCCGATCATCCCTCTGTCTTCCAGGAGACAGGCAAAAAGCACAGAGTGCTCCGGAATGGGCCAGGAGATATTTTTTTCTGTTAAAAATATTTCTCGGGAAACGTGGAGATGACACCATTGTTTCTGTAAGAACACCTCTTATCCTGTGAGAACACCTCTTATCCTGACATTTCCCAAAACTTTTCCATAGGGCTCCTGTTGGGGAAGTGGAGATGAATGAAAGTGAGCAGCAAGTAAGGAGCCTGCTGACAGATGAAAGCAGTAACTACCCAGCAGAGCTACCCAGGCTTAGCCTGTGGAAGCAGAAGGGTGGGGTCTCCTTCTGCTTTTTAGCCTGTAGACTTTTATTGCCCTTCGGTCGGATTTCCATGCTCCACCTCACAAGGGTGGAACTCCATTGGCTTCGCTTAAATTATTACTGGTCTAGAAATTGTTATGTTTTTGGAGACCCTCCAAATCCAGTCTAAACTACTGAGTTTTACATGGCTTCCACTCAAACCCATTAATCGGCACCGGTTCAGTTGAAACTTGGTCAAAGCTTGACATCAGTTTAGCATATATTTGTGAATTTTCAAAATGATGAGTGCTGGGTGACACATGTCCTCATCGTTTCCATTACTTCCCAATGGTAGGTTTATAACAAGCCAAATCTGATGTGTCTAAGTCAAAATAAATTCATTAAGTCAATTTATATTTGCATTTTGTCAGCCTGTGATATCGATCTGCATGCATTTTAAGACACGGGAACATTGTGCCTATGTCCTCGGAGTGTTTATTGGCCAAATACAAGTCAGCAGATGCTTAGCAAGCAGCTTTCACCTTATGTAATTTTTTTTCCCCAATGAACAAGGTTCAATTATCTAGAGTTTTACAGAAATAATGTCAGTAAGCCATACATGAGACTTCAGAGCTCTGTAGAAGGAGAACATTTGACAAAAAGAAAGAAAAGAGTGCCCACTTAAAAAAAAATGGAGGTGAAGCAGCTGGAAAGTACCTGAGGAGTTTGAAGTCTTGATTCCTCTTTGACGATTTGTGTCAACATCAAATACCATAGCCATCATGAAACGCATAACATAAAGAAATGCAATAGCAGATCAACCTCCCCGGATATTTGGAGGATTCCACTGTGTTGGTCATTCAGTGTGTCTCAAATTTACGAAGGACATAAATCTATTCAACCTGTCATTAACCTTTTCCCTTCCCCTCTTCTGTTTTTCCCAAATCTAGCATTAAAGATAGTTCAAGCATTTTGCAGGTGGGGTTATAAACTTAATATGAAGCTTTAATCTAGAATATAAGGTGTGGAATGCTTTTAATATGAGTATGTGTGTGAAGACTTTTTATCAGGGGAAGCATTCTTCTGCCCTGGGGTTTTTGTTTGTTGCTTCAACTGAAGAAAATGAGGCTGTTAATTTTGAAAGCTTTAAATGACAGCCTAAGTTGAGGAGGAAAAGCTTGGTGCTGCTGCTAACCGTTCACTCACAGAATTTAATAATACAAATAATTACAGAAATAATACAAAATGCAAGAAGGCAGCAGCATCTTTGTCAGCTGTTTTCATAAAGAAGCCAGAAACCTTTGAAATGAGACCAGCAGACAGGAGAACAGGCATGCTGGGATATGGACCTGCTCCGTATGAGCAAGGGATTTAAGAGCTGTTTTTCATCAGTTCATGCCAGGCGCAAGTTTCATCTCCAAAAGTCAAGATTTTGGTTTTCATGCATTTAACTTCTAGCTAGTTGGAGCCTTTAATAGGAGCCTTGTCCCCTTCGTGGCAGCTCTGGTGCTTTGAAAAGTGTAACCTTTGCCGTGCCTAATGCTGCTCTGCTTTTGTGCTAAACTGTATAAACACGATCTGTTTTAGCACTCACTTTCCTTCTGCTTAGTGCTTGGCACCCAATATTAATAAAAGTTTGTTTCGTACAAATGTGTTTCCCTGGACCCATGAGGGATCACGTGGCTTCTGCGTGCTCTGCTTTACTGTCAAGAGATATGGCCCGAGGGGGTTCGGACATTATACTCAGCACATACTAAGTTCAAATACACTAGTTTTATCCCGTGCTTTGCCAAATGTTTTTTTTCTGTCAAAGCTTGGCTTGTGGCTTGGGGAGTATGTGCCTGGCATTCTGGGGAGTGCTGGGGGAAGCGGGGGGACAGCTGAGAAGCATATGGCTTCAAACGGCGATTTTTTGCTTTCCTTATCCCCCAGAATTGCAGGAACTGTGAGTTTAGAGCAGCCTCCCAGGGCTTATTTAAATTGCATCCAGCTGCAGTGGCCTCTAATGGGAATAGTCCATCACAGCGGTCAGCAACGTCACACCGCTCCCAGCCACAGCTCCCAAATCCGTGGGCTGGGTTGTGGCCATCCCCAGGGGCGGGAGGCGTTATTATTTCTCCGAACATATTGCTGAACGTTGTGCTATCCCAATAAAGATGTAGAGAGGGTCCTACGAGCACCCCACACGAGCGAACCCTGCAAGGTGACACAAAGTGACAAACTGGACCGTAATCGCAGTGCTGCGAAGGGACCTGGCCCCATAAAGGGACCCTAACGGTGTTTACAGCACACTTCAGAATGTGTTCCTAATGGGATTAAAGTCACCCAAGTGACATGGGCATGACAGAAGGCAACACGAATATCTACGGCCTGGTGTGTCTATAGCAGTGAAATAACATGGGGATTATGCAATTATTTTCAAGAGCAAGTTAACAATCAGGGAGCAGTCACGCATTAAACCATTTATAGACTGGAAATAACAGCTTCTTAACCCACTGTAAACACTGATTTTTTTTTTTTTTTGGCTAAACTGTTGTAAAACATGAACAGTAACATGCACATTATGTGATAACTCAGGGAAGACATAATAAATGCTAATTTAAACTGAAATGGAGCAAATTGGATGGGCTTGGGCTGTGGAAGCACCACCATCTACATCTAGCACAGGGTTTGAACTACAGATGTTGCAGCATGAAAGGTCAAAATCATCCAACGGCTTCTCAAAAGGCTTGTTCTTTATGGATATGAATTCTCTTATGGAATCTTTTTCCCCTCAGTCCCTTCCTCCCCCAAATCCTGGGAATATTAAGAAATGCACAAACCAGATGACCTCTGTAGAAAGATGAATGAAGCCATTATAAAGAGATGAGTGTCTGCAGATGGGAAACAGTCATCCTTTTTGTTGCTTTCCTCTCACTGTAAAGTCTAGGAATGAAATCACGATCCCATTAGTGTCAGAGTGAATGTAGCCAGAGAAAGGATGGGTCAGGATATTCACCACCGTCTTCTGTGTACCAAAACTCGAGAATCTCGCTTGACAAACCCAAATAGGTCTTTGTATTTTTGTTATTTCTGAGTTTGCAGAGGCTCCCATAGCTCATGCATTTCTCTTCATGGTCCACATCTTTGATGGAATCTGTTCACAACAGACCATGGGCCTGCCCCTGTAATCCCATTCCCTGATGGTGTGAGGAGTCAAGTCCATTTTCCCTTAATCCTGTAAGGCTCTGCTGAAATACAGCATCACAGGGATAGCAGTGGAAGAGACAGAGAAAGGAGCAGCACACTGGGAAGAAAATCTGATAATCAACCTGTCCCCCCACACCAGATAGCTTCCCATCCATGCTCTGCCTGGTTTCGAAGGTGGGCTTCAAACTCGGCTTTCTATATCTTAAGGCAAATCCCTAAATTAATCACCAAGGAACTTCCTTACTGACTTTCAGGCTCTCCTTTTGCCTCTCATTGCTTCACAGGATGCTTTTGGAAGTAAAAGAAAACAAAATATGAAATTAAGAAAATAAAAGAAAAAAACCAAACCAAAACCCCCACCATGTTTCCTGCCCAATGCTCAAGGATGAGAGCATGCAGCTGATGGGAAATAGATGAATATGTGTACTTTATTTGATCTGCATGTTTCTGGGCCCTTTCTGTGTTTGCATTTCTTCAGCAAACATGGTTTGGAACATCCTGACTGTTGGGGTTTTTTTTGTTTGTTTGTTTGTTTTGTTTTGTTTTGTTTGTTTGTTTGGTTGGTTGGTTTGTTTTGTTTTTGTTTTTGATTTTTAAGGGTTTTTGTTTTTGTTTTTTTTTATGCTGCAAACACAACATGAAAGCATTTAGTTTGACACTACAGTCATTCCAGGAATGACAAATTCAGCTTGGTTCACGTAAATTGCAGGCTTTAACCCTGATGGGTGAGACCAACTCCGATTTGAACCTCCAGCGTAATTTTCAATGACAAACTGAAGTGAAAGTGGACTTCAACCCCTCTTTTTGAAATTGCTTATGATTTCAAATACTCATCCATACGAAGCACAAAATTCTACGTTTCCTGATGAGTTTTCCATAAAATGTAATGAAATGAAATGAAATGAGATGAAATGAAATGAAATGAAACAACAGTATCAGAAGAGTTGGATATAGTCTCATTAAAGGTTACTTATGTTGTTTTATTTCCATACATTTGTTTCTAACTTACCTTGTTTTAAACTTTGTTCTAGACAATGTCCATCTTTGTGATCCACTGATTCCTGTATCCCTCCCAACAGTGTTTCAGGGCTCAGGAGGTCTGACCAGTGCTTCCACATCTCCTTTGGGTGGCTCTAGCACCACACTCAGTGCCATCTCACCCTCAGTTTCTGTCTGTGCCTGGCAAATCTTCCACTTTTGAAATACCTCCTTGTGAAAAGGCAAGGACCTGCCAAATTTATGGAGAATCCAAACTTCCAGCTCAAGTTAAAGAGCTGAGGAGGAGTCTCCCAAAACAGAGTTCAGGCCAGGACTTGCTGACACTTTTGTTTTCACCCAGCTGGGTGATTTCATCACTGGAATACAGAAGAATGTGAAGTCACAGGGATGCTAGAGGTGAAAGAACGAGGCAGGCTGGTAGATGAGTGTGAGGGAGATGTAGGGTCTGTCCACAAAACCCAGAGTAAAGCTGCTTTTGGGGATAAAGCAACAAAGGTGAAGACCAAGGGTGAGACTCAGTATCTCTGTAGTGCGTGTGAAGGGCACAGTGGGTGGAGGGACTGTTCACAAGGTCATATAGTGATAGGACAAGGGGTAGAAGAAAATACTTCCTGTGAGGGTGGTGAGGCCCTGGCACAGACTGCCAAGAAAAACTGAGGCTATCCCATCTCTGGAAGTGTTCAAGACCAGTTGGGACAAGGCTTGGAGCAACCTGCACTAGTGGAACGTGTCCCTGCTCATGGCAGGGGCCTTGGAACAAGGTGGTCTTTAAGGTCCTTTCCAACCCAAATTGTTCTGTGAATCCATGATTCTGTTCTATGATTGCAGAAATGAAAAGTCACAGAAGGACCAAAGTTTCAATTCAGCCCAAGAGAAGAGCTCCAACTCTCAGAAAAGATGCTCCAAAATTGAAAGTATTCCATAGACACACTCAGAGACTGGAGTAATTTGTTCCTTGAAATGAAGAAAGTCACTGGCTGCCTTGAAGAGGCTTCACAGGGAGCAGAAGGTGGAGGAAATGAAAGAGGAAGTGCTATTTTTATGTCCCCCATTCGTTTCTATATACAGTACAAGAATCAGTCACTTGCGTTGTTAAATGCACTAAAAGTTTCGCTTCTTTTTCTTCAAAAAGGTGACTCATGGAGTTGTGCGGTGCCAAGACAAACTCGTTTATTCCCCTTCATCAAGCATTTCACTTTTCCTGCAGTGTACCCTGCAGGAAACCTGAGAGTTATTGGGACTGTCAGGATTTCTCTGTTAGGACCAATCCATTTCTATTACTTCTTTCTGTAAATTTTAATTGTTATTCCCCTTCCTGTATAACTTGAATAACACAAGCTATATAGAAATAAAGGGCACAACACTCAGGAAGGAAACAGACAAGCAGTGAAAGAATAATGGCACTGAGAGATAAAATAAAAAATTATGTAAGATGAGTTTGTGGATCAATGAAATGTTTGTACAGGGTGTTGAATTTCATGTTAGAGCATCAGGTAAGTTTTCTCAATCAATAGAAATTTCCTTTTCATTGGGTTAAAGATACAGCAAAGAAAGGATGGAGTGGTATGAGGTATAAATGATACCCAGTCTACTTCACGTACTAATGTGGTATGCCAGGATGACCATCCATAAATGCCTGGCTGGCCATTTCCTGAAGATTGTAAACCCAGACTACTGTTTAAATAATGTCCTGGTTTCTGCGAAAAAACTGACAGAAATAATAACATTTATCCCTCCCAGTTAAGTGTGACGAATGTCACACTTAGAGAAGGGCTGGGCTCTGTGAAGCCATACCTGCAGGTGGGTGTATAGATTTCCATGTGTTTTGATAGGATGCCACAGCTGGCTGTTCAATTACCTCCTACAGAACCAGTCATGCAAGAGGATAAAGAGACTGATGTGGAATAAAGCTGAGGTTGTGCACTGCTCCCATTTTAGAAACAAGAATGTTGTATCTATTGGATTCTGAATTCTCATATCTGGCTCATCGACTCTCACAGTCCAAGCTGGGATCAATGCTCTGCTTTATAAACTATTATTAGATATTCCCTGGGCTAGAAACAACGATCTCCTTTCTGCCATACCAGACGAGAGCTCTAATTGCTGGCCCTCGGGGCCAGTCTCTGGCTTTCCATCTTTGAGTCTTGCTGGAGCTTTGCTAAAATGGTTAAATATTCAGTAGGTGTAAAAGAGACAGCCCACAGCCTGACCAGCAAGGTAGTCATGGGCGAGCTGGGGAAGGGATCAGGGCACGAAGGGTAAGGAAGTGAGTGCGGGTTTTCCACTGCCTTTTTATAAAAACACAAATTTTGACAGCTTACTGGGTGGCTTCCAGCCCTGCTTGGAATTCTTCAAGCAAAAGAGAGACTCACCCCATAAAATCCCCTCATTTCACTGCTAATCAAGTGAGTGCCCAAGGCACTTCTCTGCCTGACTTAGGGCAGCCTGCAGGTCCTGATAGCTGCCTGGTCAGGTTTGGTGTTCTCCTTCTACAGAAATTCCCTGCTGGACATGAGAAATGTGACATAAAATGTCCGTTTCTCCAAAATTAATTGAAATTGCTGTTGGCCGCCTTCCCTGAAGGTGTACTGGGCATCTTCAATTAACCTTTGTGAATTCATTACTAATATTCTGTTATGATATAAATACGGGGGGAGGGGAAACAACATGACTGAATTTCTGTCTTTTTTTGGAGAGTAAATTATTCCAATACACCTGTGTATAGGATGATGCATCGAGCTGCAAATTTTCAGGCTTACAAACATCTGTAAATTAGCATACAGCATTTTGTATGTCCTTTCCCACATTATGCTTTATTCCAGATTACAGACTGCTGTCTAGTGTCTCTAAGCATATAATTTGCAGCAATAAACACCAAGCCATGTATTTATAATAGATGTCAGGAAGAGGCTGGCTTGCTAATCCAGCACTAAAAGCCTCAGTTATTTTGTGCAGAATTTCACCCTCGGTAGTGGCTCTCACAATTTCTGCTCCTATCTCGGCTGCTGGCTGTTGGGTAATATTTTGTTTGTCCTAGTCAGGCTAATGTGCTTTTAAAAATTTTCATCAGGGTTTTCCGTGCTTAAGTTTTGTACAGATACCTGTTACTTTGAAACCCGCAGGGATTTGTACCCAAAGCAGTAATACCATTTTCTGCATCCATAGCAAACTGCTGGGGATGCTGGCATATATAAATCTGGTTTGTACAGCAGTGTCAGGTCAGCCAAGGAACTGCCACAGCCTTTCAAGCTCTTTCCTGACCAATAAAGAAATAGTCCTGCTGCCACTAATGTCTAGGTGATTTAACCTCTGGAAGCTATCTCCAAGTAGCAGTAGTGGAGGAAAACCTGGATATTTTCATTCCTGAGTCTGGATTTGGGGTCTCAGATTAACAAGTATTTAAACCAGCCATGTTTCACGGTTAACGAGGAATGCCATTTATAATTAGCATTTCACTCCATAGGAAGCGATGAGCTACACACCCAATATTCCCAGGGTTCAGAGGAACTCTACATTTGAGCCTGGCAAGTCGATATCTCCAACAGATTAAGGAAAAACATGCCAGCTGGCAATTAGGGCTCTGAGCCCTGGTCACAGAAACATCTGCTCTCCTTATCGTGTGCTTCAGTTCTTATGTAGCCACGCAAGGCTTTCTCTCTGTTCAGAAACCACTCGAGCATATAATAAATAAAAATCAGTGTATTGAAACCTCCTGTGTGGCCTGATGCCTCCTCAAGAATTTATGGAGTCATTTCAAGTCACCGAAAACTTCTGTAAGATTTAGAAGAAAACAGTGCTTGAGATGCTGTAGGTAGGGATAAAATGACAGCTGATCAAAGCACTAATCCTCTTTTTCATTTAGAATATAATTACCCAAACAGGCAGAGTTGGTAAGGAGAAAAAAGGTGCATTTTTTTCCAGTGAAAAATAGAAAATAACTATTTCCAAGTTTTACAGTAAAACTGCAGTGTGTCGGACTCTGACTTCTGACTCTGTCCAGACTCACCATCCAGCTCTGTTCTCTTCCAACTGAAGATATTTGTTTTCTGTGGAAAAGACCTTCAGGATTACAAGAGCACGAGGTCATTTAGCAAGTTCCTTGATCAGGATGTTAGAACACCCAGCCCATGGAAGCACCCAACATAACAATTGGCTTATCCTTTGCAGCCCACATATACATGGCTGATAATATAATACAACATATTTCCCATAAATGTTCTTATGCACACCCTTATAAAAACTACCTGAAGAACTTGTTCTTCTATGGACAAAATTAAAAATCTTTTCTTTAAATATAGTTCAGCTGAGCTAAAAAACATTTTTCAAGTTTCCTATGGGCCTTAAAAAAGTAAATTGTTTTACTCAACTTCTAAAAATTAGATCAAGTTATTGTCTTAAGTTTCTACTAATACAATTGGTAAGAAATATATCCATACGAAAAGCGATGGATGTAATATATGGGTGGTTATAAAATGACATTTTACTTCATATAACCGATGTCAAGGTTAAATCCCTTGATTTTGCTTCTTAAATAGTGTCAGCTGACTTATCAGGAAAGCAGAGAGTCTTCATTTCCTCCCTCAAGATAAGCCAGGACTTCATAATCTCAGATATCTGCACTGCAGAAAGCAGCATCCCTTTTGTAGCAACTTTCTAGGCAAACCTTAAAGAACTGGTTCTACCCTATTTTTTACCACATCAATCTTCCACTGGTTGTCCTGTCTCTGCCACCACAGATATTTCATAATCACTTTGCTTCTTTTAGACTTTTTTTTTTCCCAGCAGTTTCATTATTGGCACAGGAATAACCTGAAATGAATAAGACTGTGGAAACAGGCTGCTCTTGTTGGTTTGACACGCATCCCACAGCCCTCCCTCTCCTAGAGACTGAGCAGCCTTATCATGAGAAAGTTGTTAAATGGAGAGTTAGCAAATCTGACTGAAAGCACTCAGAGAAAAAATCTGTTTTGTTATTATCATCCATGCGGGCAGTAATTACAATTTTTCATCGTTTACACAAGCGCCTGTGAAATCACTCCTAATGGTTTTAGGGTAGCACTTAGATGGAGCATAAGCTGTAGGATAAGGATACGGATAACAGTGGAATTTCGGGCAAGATTTAAACAAATCCTTCAAGTGGGCTTACAGTTGTATGGCCTTGGAGGACTTTACCTTCTGCTGACCTCAAACTCATCATCCCAAACTGCAGAGATATCGGGACACCAGGATTTCTGGTGGCATCAGACTTTTATAAGTACACTCATTGCTAATCACTGAGGAATTAAGTAATTCAGTCAACTCAGCCTTGCCACTGATTTCCATTTGTAATGGATTGGGGCTTTATGGCAATATATCTCTGTCAAAATCAAAAAAGTTTAAGTTTGTATTAGGGTCTTCGGCAGAGAAACTGACAAAACAGGAAGAAAATGAACCCCTTGAAACTGCAGTCCTTGTACTTCACGTATTCATATTGTATGAAGTTGTAACTTCATCACCAGAGGCAGAGAAAAGTGATATCTGTGTGTGTGTGTGCGCTCCATCTGTGTGTCCCACAATTAAGTTAATAAATATAATAGAAATAGCATCAAACAAGTAGAAAAATGCTAAGAATGTCTTTAGTGCTATGCTGCACTCTTTACTGTTTTCACAATGGCAGAAGTCTCATTAATTCTCATTGTGTGAGATGAGTTAATGTAATTAACAGTAATGCTGTTGTGTCATGATACCCTAAGGATATATTGAGGCAGTTTGAAAGGAGAGGTGGGAGGGTATTTTGAGTGAGGTGATACAGCTGCTAAAACCAGGGAAGCTTTTTCGCACACAAACTCTTCCTTAGGACTAAAGAGAAACATCAACAAAATTGGGCCATTTTAACCTCCAGAAGGGCTCCTGTGTCCAGAAGTTCTGGGTTTTTTAAAAAAGATTTGTTTTAGCTGGCCTAATGAAAGTTTTTACCTCTCCCTACAAACTTCACCTGACTACACCTGGGCACTGAATGCAGCTATTGCTGATACCAACCACAAGAATAATAAAATAAATATTTCCTGCTCTGAAATCCCCCTTCCTCTGTCTTCACCATCAGGTAGGAACTGCACCACAACTCCCACCTTATTAAAGAGAGGGAATTGTAGCAAAAAGATAATGGAACCGGGTTTTTATCTGCAAAGGCCCACTCATTTAGATGATGCTGTAGCAGATGTAGCAAATACCTCACAGTAAAAATATTTCCAAACAGGAGATTATCTTTCCTGGCTGTCCATCCTTATGGATATGCATTGCTTATCTCCTGCTCAGCTGCGAGAGCCTCCTGTGAAAAACAGTTTATACATTATTCAGGCTTAGTCGACTGATAGAGTAGATTGACCTTGTCTCCTGTGAAAAGAAGCAACTTTTTTCCTTTGTGGTAGCTTGCAGAAGAATAATGGCTGTGATGATAATGAATAGCTTATTCATATTTCAGAAGTGGAATACCAACAGCATGCTAACTAGAGAAGGTCAGGGCACACGGGAATACAGCGCGAACCTCTTCACCTTGAAGAATGATTAAGGAACTTTTACTTTTGTTAGGAAACTCTAATCAGCCTTGTAATGGAACACTTGATGTTCTCCTCTTCACGCCATCCCCCTAATCCTTCCCTAGGTCACAGCCACTTCCAGGCCTTGCTGGAGTGCAGCTGGCTCCGAGGGCCACGTGTGCTCTCTGTTGGTGCAAGTGCCCCTCAGACAATTTAAATATTTGTGAAAGTGAACCAGATCTAAGAAGGAATAACTGGGTGGCCCTGGGAAGAGAGAGAATAGGAAGACCCAAGAAAGGTCCTGGTGTGCTGGGCACCACCTCTGGAGGTCCCGGCACCTCCTCCATCCCTCTTTGAATGGCGAGGCCCATCCTGAAACTGGAGTCCCTTTCCCACCTGTGAAAGACAAGAAAATGTGTTTTCTCTGGCAATTCTCCTTTCCTGAGGGGGTGGACAGCCAGGAACTGTCTCTCTCCGGGATACAACCCTGATTTGCAACCATCAGGGCAGAAATTTTGAAATCCGTTCAGAGGGAAGACAAAAAGCAATCCAGATCATGACAGAAAAGAGCAATAATGGTGTTACTTCCTTTGGTTTGTTTATTAACTATGACCCACCAAAAAAGTTATTGTCCCTGAAATGCTCCAGCAGATATTACATTAGTGGCTTATTTAGCTATTTTCAGTGAAAAGTCTGCAAAAATTTGAGGATGACTTTTATTCAGCTGTCATAGTCCCATATCTGACTATCTACATAATAATTTCATATTTCCAGTCTATGGCCGTATTGTTTTCCAAAGCTGAAGCAAATCCTCTCATTTGGAACCATCTGAGTGTGAAAATCATAATTTTTACACTCCGGGAGGTCTGATCCAACCTCCATTAGAACTGACTGGAAAATTCTAATTTATTTTAGTGTGAGCTGGACTGGGTGCCCACAAAATGTCTCCGATACCCTTTCGTATTTTGATGGCTGAAATTACATGAATGTGGCATGGATTTGAGAGATGACAAAGGATTTATAACACTCAGTCTTCACTCGGTAATGGAAAAGGACCAGTCTGGAAGTTGTTAGCATGTAAAACCAGGAGCTACAAGCTTGTGAAGGAGGAGTGATTAAGGTACCCATTTCCTACCCTCCTTATGTGTCCTGCCTCTAAATCAGGTTGTGGGAAGGGGGTAGTTGTTGGGGTTTATGATGGGAGTGAGAACTGGTTAATTCTGTCAATAAGTGAAATAAGTTACCTGTTGGCTGCAGAAAGTGCAGAGGTTAATTAAAATCGTAATTGCTGTGGCCTTAGCAAACAGGTCGCAGCTTTCAATCAAGCGTGTGGGCTGTGGGCTGGTTGTTGATGTCCCTGCTGCTGGCGGGTGTGAAATTCTGTGCAATTTCAGAGCACAGAAATTCCTCCCTGGTGGATCCCTGCAGGGAGTCTCCTGCACAGAGACAAGCTGGCTGTTTAAAGCCAGAATTGGAGAGAATTGGTTTCTGACCCACTGTAACAGGATCATCATAAAGGGAAGAGAGGGGAGCCAGGTCAGCTGGCAAATGTGGTCTTTGAAGCAGGATGTTTGCTCTACTCAGTGCAAAAGTGATTTCTCCTTTCTTTGCAGGTTGGTGTGTGTGTGTCACGCCAGTCCCGGACAGGTGGAAGAGGAGTAGAGCAGGAGACAAAGGTGGGGGTGCCAGAAGCATAGAAAGGTTTGGGTTGGAAGGCACCTTAAAGAGCACTTGCTCCCACGGCCTACCACGGTCGTGGGCACCTTCCACTAGAGCAGGTTGCTCAGAGCCCCATCCAGCCTGGTCTTGCCCTTGGTGATGATCTCCCCTTATCACCTGGATCGAGGCTAGATTAGCTGGGTCTTAGGTCTGACCTTCTCAGAAATGAAAATCGTTATGGGAAGTAATCAAAGTTCACTGCCATGGAGGGTATCTATTCATATTGGAAGTACTTTTGGCAGAGTTAAGTGAAGAAGTTCAGATTTTTCCTTTCTGCAGAAAGAAAAAAAAAGTTAAAAATTTGAAAGTCATTTAAAAAGGAAAAAAGGGCATTTAAGGAGAACAGGGAACTTTTGAACTGCAGTTTCAAAGTGGTCTGACCGAGGCACAGAGGTTGTTGATTATTGTTACTCATGGACAGAAAAAAAAAAAAAAAAAAACCCAGGAGGATACAAAACATTGACTTTTACTTGAAGGGTACAAGGTAGTGCACAAAGGCTTGGTGAAAAAAAAAAATCTATCATGTAGGTGGACAGAAAACCACTGTGTGTGAATGTGAGAGTGTAAGTACTGAAAAAGAAGGAAATATTTTGTAAATTTAAAGTTTGGAAGCAAGGGGGAAAACCACATTAACCTGTGGAACAAGTATAAGCTGCATTATGGTTTCAATTAAATTCTAGTTTGTGTGAAAAAAGGAATTGATCTGCTAGTGTTAAGAACAAAACATGTTCAGTAAAACAGCACTTATTTTTTATTGCACCTCTCTAAAACTGACTATTGTTAAGTGGTGAAATTTGATAACAGCTTCAACCTATGTTACCAGCATATTATAATTATATTTTAGAATTCTCTTACTGCCCAACCAGCAATGAAATACGTTATTTCTAGCAAAATGAAAAGCTTCTTGATTGAATGGAACGGCTTGGAATAAAACATTCCTCATACAGTAGGTCATGAACTTTCTCAAGGTCTAATCACAGCAAAGATTTCCTTAGAAATCCAAGGGGATAAAGCACAATTGTGGGATGTATTTTCTCCTTGTGAAATATCCTTGCTCTCCGCAGCATCCTGCGGAGGGGGACAAAACCCGAAAGGTATCCACAGGCCGTGTTTGCCATGCCGCTGCCGTGGTGTTACCGGGTCTCCTACAGCCCCCGAGTGAATGTCAAAGCTTTTGTGTGCATGCAGCGAGCGCTCGGCACCAGCGGAGCTGCCCAAAGCCATCTGTGAGGAGCTGGGCACATCGGTGACACCCAGCTCGGGAGGATCGATACCTGCACGGGGCTCTCGTGGCTCCGGGCTCACCCTGGAGCCTCCTCCTGTGACTTTCCTTTGCTGGAGATGGGAGCAGGGAAAAGTGCATCGTTTTTCACCAGCTGTATCACAAAACCTTTCGCCTTGGAGCGACTAAATGAGTCAATATGTTGCTTTTCCCCTGCCTGCTGAATGCTTGCTTTTCAATATTTAATAGGCTCCTGGCAGTCGTGCATCTGGTGTCCTCAGCCAGGAGACCGTGACCAGCAGGCTCCCTTCCCCACCCGGCATCCACCAGCAGTTCCCTTCGGACAGATCCCTCTTTTCCTGCTGGCTTTGGATTCACCCCTGCCTCTCTTTTCCCTGGCTCCTATCAGAGGAAAGGCACCAGGCTACTCAGAGGCTTCAGTAACCATCCCACAAGGCTGAAATTCCAGCCACGCTCCCTCCCAGTGCCAGTTCCAGCTGCCAAGACCTCTTCAGAAGGAAGTGCTCCCAAGCCACAGATATTCACCCATATGTGACAGGGTCACGAGTGGAAGTGTGAAGATGGGAATAAATAGAAATACAAAAGACATTCAGAGGGAGAAGAGGATCTTGAGCCAATTTTACTGCTGATGTCAGTGTCTTGTGCAGCTTCTGTACTGGGGACAGCCCATGGCAAAAAATTCCCACAGGCATAACTTGCTCCAGATCCGGTCTTGTGTGTTTGAAGGAAACAAAATGCATTTTATGTGATCTTAGTAAATTCCTCAAGTACCTGGGCCGAGTTGTTCCTGTAATATTTTACTAATAAAACCTCCGTACATATTTCTCAGAAAAATTTAGCATGGATGTTGGTATGTATATCAATTAGCTGTGGAGCTGGCCCACCATATACATATGTTTATGAGAAAGATTTATGGCATGGAATTCCTAAGCATTTATGCTTAGGAACTCCCTTAAAGAAATTATGTGCAAACCCCTCACATTACTCTGCAGTGAAAAGCATAAAAGCTACAGAGTATGTGTATATGCTGCAGATGTGTTTAATTTTACCAAAATTAACGGAGTAACTGTGGATTTCTAACTTAACCACATTCAGTGCACGGAGTTTATAAAACCTGCAAAATTTTCTGGGACACTTCAGAACAAAAGATGTTGAATTATCTCTGTTGTATGGAAAATGTGTGCTTGAAAAGTGTTTTTCTAGCGAGCCACAGATCTAACGCAGAATACAACCTACCTGTCCACTTGGAGCTGGATGCTCACCTGAGAGCCATTAGTCACCATAACCCCTGCTCAGTGGCAAGGTTGGAGGGTGGATTTATTGCCACTGATGAGATCTCAGCCCGATCACCATTGGAGTTGAGGCAACAGATGGTTCTCCAAGGAGCTTTCCCTAAGAAAGCAGTGTATATAACAAGCAGTGCCAATATGGTTTTGTGTGTTTATTCACAACATGTGGGTACATGTATCTCATTTAATGCTGCTATTTTTTTTTTTCAATTATAAAATTTTGCCTTTTTTTGGTGTCCAAGCTGGTCTTACACAGCAACATTTTTCATCAATTTTCCCCTCATTTGCCATTTTCTCAGTGCCATTTCAACCTGTATAACCTTGTGTCATGTTTTTTTCGAGCATGGCTTTTCTGATCACATGTGGATCCTCCAGCTTGGGTCCTGCCTGGTAGCTACCCCATACTTCCATTCCATGTCTGTTTTACTCTCATGTCAGTGACACAGCCTCTGCTGGTCTCCGCCACTTCTGTTCAGAATAATTTCTCCACAACTGCTCCAAATTTAAAGCTCTGGCACCAGACTGCTCTAAGAACATCAACTCTTGCCTCTATCTTCTGTAATATCACCTGTAGCCCCATTCATCCTGAATTATTGCTGTCCTAAGTCTCACACAGCTAATTAGGATATTTCCTCCATAGCTTATAAAAGCAATCCCATACTTTTAACATGTGCCCATGTTCTGCTGATTTTATCTATGGATATAAGCTCTATTTTTAAGCCAATGGATTTTAGTGCCATTAAAATTGCATTAAAATGGCATTAATGACACATGCTGGCTCTTCAGCTCTTGGAACTTTGATGTGTCTGGTGGGGAAATGTTCTGATCAGGGTTTGCTCCTTTCATGGACCAAGTGCTTTTGCTCCTAACCCCATGAACTCTCCTTGTCACCAAGCTAAGAATCACAGAACCTTTTAGGTTGGAAAAGACCGCCATCACTGATTCCAACCATTAACACAGCACTGCCAAGCCCACCACCAAACTGTGTCCCCAAGAGCCACATCCGTACATCTTTTAAATGCCTCCAGGGATGGTCACTCCATCCCTTCCCTGGCAGCCTGTGCTAGTGCTTGGCCACCCTTCCATTCTTTCATGTGCACTATTCCGTGGAGAACAAGGACAAGCAGGCTGCAAAAATCCAGATGAGTTCCCGAGTGCCTGATCAGTGTCTGTGTGTGCAGGGCAGGGCAGAGCCCCAGCCCAGATGCAGCTCAGTCACAGCAGCGATCGCGGCTCTTCGCGCAGCTCGTGGGCAGCATCCGAGAGCCGGGGTTGAATTATTTGGTTCTGCACCATTGTTCCCGTAATATGGGAACAGGCTAAGAGGAATTATATGATTGCTGGGTTTTAGAGGTAAATAGAACTGATGAGCGGGCGGTTTAGCAGCATTAAAAAAATGCTTTTATGAACTTTTCTTCCTACTGGAGAGCAGAGGAGCCGTTTTGGTGTTCGTAATGCTGCTCGTTAAAATGGAAGCAGTAGGCCTGGTGAATTTTCCAGTTATAATGCTCCTAATTTTACATTTTAAAATAAGGAAGATATTTCCATATTTTCCTGAGATTTTTCTTTATCAAATATGAATTCTCATACCCAACCAGCCCCTAAAGGCCCATAAAATGTCATTTCTTCAGCAGAAGAGCTGCCTAAGACCAACACAAGCCGCCCTGACTCTTTTTGACTGGTCCACAGGGATCCTGACACCAAGAGCTAATGGGATAGGAGTAGTAGATATCCTCTCTAAGTGCTCAGTGCTGCAAGGGTTTAGGATTGGTGGAAGCCTGGGTGAGACAGTTCCAGCTCAGGACAGGACAAGTGAAGGAATCTGTCTCATGCTGTGGAGGTGGCTGGTGCGGCACCCCCAGGACGCATTTTTATTCTTCAGAAAATCTGCTTGCCATCACAAGCTCCCTCAGTTGTGTCTTCTTTGTAAGCTTTGGACCTAACATTTATTTTGGATATATTCTACTTCAAGGGCATCTCTGTATAGAGGAGATGAGAACACCTTGTACTTGTTGGCCCTTTGTTCATGGTGGAAGAGGGACATGTGATGAGGTGTCAGTGTCACTTGTCTCTTTTCGTAACAGGGGTCCCATATGCAGCTTTACAGAGAGCACACAGAAAATCTTCCTTCAGGAGAATTGCTACAAAATATTAAAACACTCAGTTGAAACTTTTAATGGAAAGAAATAATATTATCATTTTTTTGACAAAAAAGCATACAAGAGGTCATCTGTGCCCTGCAAACTACTGCAGAAATAGTGCTGCATTTTCTCATCTAAACACTGCTTGCACTGTTCCAGCCCTATGGTAAATCAAAATCTAAACATGATCCTATGGAAAAAGGATGGGGTGGAAATGAGGGAGAAACCCAGGTTCCCCTTGCTTTCCCTGGGTTCATGTGTGGTCAGACTGGCACGGCATGGCCCAGGGCTCGGGGTGACCCTGCTGACATCCAGGCAGCCCTTGTCATGGCACTGCAGAGCTGGCCACAGATGGTCAAGGGAGCGTCTCAGCCTGAGACCTGGGAGAATATCCTCTGTTCTCAATGGCTCTGACTCACCTGGGATCAGGCCAGACTGGTTCTCAGGTGTGAACCAGAGAAACAACATCATAGTAATTTATTTTTGGCCATAAGTCAGACCTCTGGGCTGTTTGTATTATCTATCTGTGCTGTCAAAACTCAATGAATCTTTTCCCAAAATTCTAAGGACTATATTTTTCAGTCTCTTTCCAAGCCTGCTTGTACTGTCTGGTGCCTATGTTAAAGCAGTTGAACAACCATTCTCACGCACAGCAATTACTGCTTGTTTTTTGAAGCCACCAGCTAGGACTGGTCTTGCTTCTGGTGCCCCAGCAGAGGTGGGAGTAAAACTACAAAGCTGAGATGTCGGTGTTACTCTCGCCATGATCCCATTTCATATGTGCAAGGTTGCTGTGCCTGGTGAGTGCCACATCATAGCTCAGAGTCCTGCATTTCCCTCATCCCTGACATTAAGACATTGATACTTGCTTGATGGAGCAGTGGAAATGGAAAATGCACCCCTTCTCTGCATAGACGATGAGATGGACCTTCATTAAAATGCAGAGCTTCCCAAAGCATTAATTTTATAATGGCCATAGATTTGTGACTAGGGAGATAATGTTGCCAATTTGTAACTCTCTTTATTATATTAGTATTTATGGAGGCCTATTAGTTTCAGCTTTTTGGCACTTCTGTGACAGTTTGGAAAGAATTCCCACTGTGCAAGGAGAGACTTTGCATAGGTGCTGACACACAGTGAACAGCTTTTTTAAATCTTGGTACCTACAAACCATTAAAGGCTTTGGTGCTGCAGCTGTGACAACTGGGAATGTAGAACTGGGTTTATAATGAGAAATCCCTTTTTATTTTCAGTCAGCATCACATTGAATAATCACTATAGTACAATGACTTTCTGGGAGTATTGTTTCTATTGTAAAGGAAATGTCTGCTGGGTAATCAACACTGCTGTCTTCTTTTTCTCCCTGTGATACTTCAAACCTATTTGTGGTACTGGTGCCACTCCAGCAGGAATGGATGATGTCCATCTACTGTGTCGTGATCTTCTCTCACTGCAAGGGAACTCTTCCTGCAGCATTTTATCTCCTACTTTAAATAACTTTCCCATAAGACAGACATTCTTCTCTGAACACACGGATAACAATGTGACCAGCATTCCTGCAAGTCCATCCAAGAGCTGCTCTCAGCCTGGAAAAATATCCTTAAAAGCTCTCACTGATTACTGACTTAGGGGGAAAGGATTTGGCCCTGAGGTGATCCTTGGGTGGGTAATTTTTGTCCACGTGGCAAAGCATCTTAGTGCTTTTGACAGCAGATAGATTTCCCACAGTGTGGATATTCCAGGGTCTGCCACCCTTGGCAAACAACATATTTATTAACAAAACAGTGTTTTACAGGATAATGTCCAGCACTTCGACCTTTACCCCTCTCTGTCACACAGTCATTTTTCATCTGTTTCTTGCCAAGCTGAAGATTCTTCCGTGGATTTTCTAGCACTGTGTAGCAACTAACAAAAATTGCAGTCAATGCAGTTCAGGCCTGTGGGAATGTAAAGGCATCTTTGGGTAAATAAACCAAAAATAAGAGACAATTCACAGGAAGGCTCTAGAGGCAGTGGGAATATGAAACTGCAGAGAAATGCTGAGGGGAAGAGCTGGGGGGACACACTATGAAAATAGCCCATCACTATTTTTTCCTTCATACCCACTCCCGTGGTCTAATGTGAACTCACAGATGGAGCCGTGTGATGAGCTGGCACCAAGGACAATATTCTCTGCAATGAAGAAATCCAATGATTTTCACATGCAAACAACAAAACCCTGCCTATGGAGAGATGTTCCAGACAAGACTTTTTAATGCAGTTTTGTTTGGTTTTCCCCTGTGCTGTCTGTTCCCTCCCGACACACACTGAGAGTCCAGTCCCCAGCTCAGGCACCAGCCAGGCCCAGCTGCTCTTGGACACAGGCACATCTCACAGCTCGCGATCCAGGCTTTGCTCCTGCCAAGAATTCCGTGGGGCTGACCGTATGCGTTGCTGATTCAAGTGGCACAGAACACGCAGAAATGCCTGGGAGCACACGGATCTTTTGCCAGGAGGGATGAGGAGGCCGTGCCAAGTGCCTATTTAATTCCAGGCATGTGCCATCCTCTGCTGCCGCCCCACTGCTGCTGAGCAGGCAGGATGAAGCCGGATCCAAAGAAGCAGTTGTTGTGGAGTCAGGCTAAGGATTCTCTGGTGGAGGTGGCTGGGATGACAGATGGAAGAGGGGGAAGCATGTTTTCTAGACACACTCCAGTCTTTCTATAGTTTTCCTATTTCTAAGATCTGGAGCAAAATTTCAGCCATGAAGGTATTTATTTCCGCATTGAATTTACGTCTGGGTTTTATCTCCCCTGAAATCATGCTCTCCCTATTTCATACCCATCAGCTCTTCTGGATGCTCTTTCCCCCTGTTTTTGCCCTCTTTTCACTTTCAATAAACCAACCAGAGAAATGAACTCACCAGTGATGAAGGTCACTCTTCAAAGTGCAGCATTATATTTCGTTTATAACCACAGTAACGTTTATATTCTCCATGAGCTAGGAACTAAAAGAAAGAAGTTTAATAACTAGGTAATAATTATAGTGTATAATAATTCCATTAAATTAAATTAAGTGACAAACAGTAGCTACCATTCACTGCTAAAAATCATATTTTAAGGATGAAATGGATTTTTCAAAAATCACATACAAGAAGAGAAGAATCCCGTAAGATATTAACTCTGCAAAACTGTAATGCTGAAATGTGATAGAAAAATTGCCAATGCAGTTAGGTGAAAGAGACTGTAAAATAATAGTTAAAAATCCTCCCGTTGCTCTGATAGTTTTCAATGTTGATTTTTTTTGTTTGTTTGTTTTTTTAATCAAGCCTCATGCATGACCGTTTTCCATAGAAAATCATTGTTTGTACAGAAGAAAGCCTAGGACAGGCAGCTGTGGTGTTTGAGTCAATTTTATCATGAAGGGACAAAACTCTCTTTCCTTTCTCTTGTGAAGAAACATTTCTGATAGTGAAAAGACTGATTTATATGGAAACAGCCCTAGAAGAGACACAAACCTGCTTCTTTTCCCACACACTTCCTTCCTTATAACAAGAATAATTGCTACATTTTGATGTCAGTGTAAGTGGCAATTTGAGCCTTGTGCCTTATAATTTGAGAATGTTACTATAAGGCGGAGAACAGAATTTGGAAAATGTAACTGCTGGCAAAATTAATGCTGATCAATGCTAATATTATTTTATGAGTTTTGGCTCTTCACCATCCTGGAAAAACAAAGAGAAAGCACATTATATAGTTATATACAAAAGTCACTTCTTCATCAGTATAACTCTGGGATCAGTAATATGCACAGGAAGTAAGGAGAGCTGTGGAGAAAATGAAAATAGAACCCGGTGTACCAACGTTTCTGTGCCAAAATCTAGAACAGCAGCACCAGCATGTTTTCACTTAAAATAATGATTTGAAACAAGTACTTAAAAAGGAGGAAGAAGTCATGTAACAACAAGTTAATGGCTAAGAAGCGGAGAGGAATAGTATAATTGGTTGCTTAAGGTGGACTGTATTTTATATAATTAGTTATATATGTTATAAATATAACCATAATATTATATATAATTCCTTATATAGATATTAAAAAAAAACCTCTAATGTTTGCCTACATATCAGAAAATATAATTCAGGACCAAAAACTGTACAATCCTCAGGTGCATTCCTGGGAAGCCAGCACCATCCCAGTAGGCCTGACCAATGGATATGAATTGACACTCTTCTCTGGGAAACTGCTCAGCCTCATTTCTCTTGGAAAAGCAGTGGTGGATGTGGCCTTAGGAAAGACCTCTCAGGTGTTCTGGTTTTACCCTTTCTAAGTCATTCACATTGCCTGGGAGGACTTGGCAAAGTGAGGCCTTTTGTTGGACTTAGAGGAGTATTTCAAAGGGACCTGATTTTCCAAAATGCTGCCCAGATGAGGAATGAGACTCTTCTATACAGGAATAATGGCTTATCAGTGTTATCATGAGCAGGCATTTCACAGCATCCCAACTGCATGGCATTAATGAGGTGCTGAGCAGCTAGCTGTAATAGAGCAGCATGTGGGGAGCTGATCCTCAAGATTTATGATGCATCTTTTGGTCTCTCTTCGGTCCATTTCCTTAATAATGATGCTGATTACCGGGGCAATTGTTTTTAGTTCTCATTTCGTGTCATTTTACTTTCCTTGGAAACCATAATGGACCTTTGTCCTGGCTTTTTTTGTTCCCCTCCAACCTTTAAATCAGCTGCTCTTCTCCCAGGCAGCTGCCGGCACGGAGAGCACCTTGCAGGCACTGTTGTGTTAAAGGCACCCAAGTGTGAAGCAAAATAATTAAATGGAGCTGACATGGCTTTCAAAGGGATTTGCAGATCTATCCATGACAATTAGGCGTCCTCCAAGCCTTGCCCAGCCACTTGCAAGCAGGGCAGAAAGGGTTTTAGAGCACTGCCCAGCGTAAGGCTCGTTTCTGTTGGGTTTTGAGCAGGAAGCACTTGGCAGAAGTCCAGCCTTTGATGCCGGCCAGAGAAGGGGAGGGAACGGTCTGACTCAGGAGTGCACTCCCCCTTATTTATTTTTGGTTTTTACTCCAACTTGATCTATTTCCTTGCAGCTAATAGGTATTTTTGAGGCCACCTAAGAAGCTGGGATATATCCATTGTGCCAGGGAGACACTGGGGGAGCCACAGCAGAGCAGGCCAGGGGTGGCGTGGAATAACCCACTCGGCCCCAAAATCAGGGCACTCTTGTATGTAGCAAATGGAAGATAGTGGAAGAAAGAGTTACTGATAGGGCTAAATTACAAGCGGGGCTGAAAAATAAGGTTATGTGCTATAAATCAAATTAAATACAGCCTTTAAGCAGTGACTATTAATTACATGCTTGAGTTGAACTCTTTATGTTACTCATCTGTGGGGCAAGTACGACTGCTCATCGGACTCTTAGTGAATCCAAACACAAGCTTAAGCTCAGGAAATTAAAAATTAAAATATTTCTGGTGAAGTTCCTGATACAAAGAATCAGGTGTGAGCATCCAAAAGGGGACAAGGTGCCTGCAATGTCCACTGGGTGGAATTTAATCTCTTCAAGTCTAAAACCAAGGGATTTGTGTATTCAGAAGGGGATGGCTTAGATGCACAGGGAGAATGCATTTAGAGTCACAGTTCCACCAATGTGCACAGTATATTTGCAGTACATATATAAATATGTATGTAATAATTTTTATTATACTGTGATCAAACCAGCAGCAGTAGCATGATCAAGGGTGAAATGCTGCTGTGGCACAGAGCTGAGAGAGATTTAAGAAAAAGCACTCTGTGTGGGATTGCACATCTCCCTAACTGTATCCCAACTTTTGTTGCCAAACTCCTTTCCAGGCACTCCAGACCATGCCTTGGGGCATTTGCTCCTCTTCCTCAGACTTTCTGAAACTCAATAGTTTGGAAGGGCCAAAAATGTTTGATTAAAAAAAAAAAAAGGAGCGAATTCTGATAATTTAGGCAGATAAAAAATAACCCAACTTCTTAAATGTTGCATTTTGTTTGAAAGGATTCCTTCTTCATTTTAAGTCATTTAATGACTCCACAAATTCTGAAGTGATTTAAGCAAAGCTAAAGTGCTCTCACTTTCTGACAGGTAACATTCAAACAAGTAACACAATGTTGGAAGATGTGTCTGGTGCATTTGGCATGAGTTAAGCAGCTAATGTTTTATCAGCTTGGAGTTAATGATATACACACTATTAGGGCTTCTGCCTGTGTTCTCACAAGATTTTCAATATATCACCCTGGAAATGTCGTCTGATTTGGTGTTGTGAAGGTAACTCTGTTAATTCAAGTGCCGGGAAACTTGACTGGATGTTCTCCCATTACATATGTGTGTTTTAATGACAAGCTGATGGGGCAAGTTAGAGAAAGGCTGAGAAAGGAGACTGCAGGAGCTGGTGGGAAGCATTCCCTCTGCTCCCTCTGCTTTGTGGCTCCTTCCCTTGAAGGAAGAGAGAGAGAGAATGGAGATAAGCCTCATCTGAGACTAAACTCTTTCTCTCCAAGGTTCTTCAGATGGGCTGTAATCATCCCCTGAGGGGATGTCGATGCTCCTGTGAAATTCCATCAGTGCAGATCACATTCAGAAGTACCTGGGAATGAGGATCAAGCCTGTGAGGTCTATTACTGCTTTCTTTGTTGCAAATACAGAACTTCCTTTAACACTGGTGGGAGGGCTGCAAAATGCGCGCATGAGCCCGTAGATGTTCCAGCGAGGTTAATCAGGAACAGAGGGCAGGAGAAAAAGTTGACCATTTCCAAGTTTCTTTGTTGTTGTTGGTTTTTCAAGGGAAGTTAATTATCTTGTAAGGTTTGTGTTAAAGTTTTATGCTTGGGCACGAGATGTAAGTACACCTAGACGTCTGGATTCTGGTTGAACAATTTTGGGACAGTTTTAATGGAATATGTGAATGCATTTTGCACACATGTTTTCCTTCCCTACAGGATGGATGAGAACTCAATTCACATGCTGAACCCAACTGCAGATGAGAATGAATGACTGATGAGATTCTGTCCTTATTTACTGAGCTATTTATTCAGCTATCAGGAGCTCGGTATCCAAAATTAACCGTGCCACTATAATCTCAAGATCACTTGATAAGACAGTAGGAGTCCTGGGAGTTATTTCTCTTGCTGAATCACACACTTCTGCAAATTGGTGTTTCATACGTGCTGTGGTTCTAATTTGACTGTAGTCAAACAGACACAGTGAACCCTACATGGTATTAGAACATGGAGGAAGACTAGTGAGCGAGTTCAAAATGAACATTTGCTGATATACTGTGGCTGTGCCAGCCCAGTGATATGAAAAACCAGCAGATATGATAAGGAATGTGAGCCCTTTGCTGGAATCTTTGCAATGGTAAAACCTTTCTGCAGTCAGATGATTTCGGGACACGCCTGAAACCCAGGGAATGCAAGTCACGATCTGCTTGACTCCAGAGAGGTTCCCATTAAGTCCTGGGCGAGGGAATGGCAGCCTTTAGCAGCTATTGGAGGTACATATGGGATTTTCCTTGGCCTCGAGTCATCCGTATGCAGCCTCATATGGAGGCTGCTGATTTTCTATGGTCTCAGTCTGGCTGTACTCCTGGTGATGGGCAGGCCAAGGACAGAGGGACTGCAGCGTTCCCATCCTTCACACACTTCTCATTTCTGTTCCCTGTTACAGACCTGTGCCACATTTAGTGCAGAAGCAAGCACGGACTGCAGGGAGCAATGTATGTCGTTATTATTTTATAAAACACGTTGCCTAATGCTTTACTGTGAGCAAACATGACAGCTTCTTAATCTTCTGGGTGGCATCATAGCTAACTTTCCTGCTCTCAGTGTTTCTCCGTGCTCCATTCACCGCTTGGCAATTAGTGCCTGCTCCTCTGAGGTGCTGGGAAACCACAGATCCCATTTAATTCCATGGAAATTAAGAGCAGAACAGCACAGTTCCTCCGTGTGCCTGTCACAGCAGCGGTGCAGAGTGCCACTTTTGGGGCAGAATAAACAAACGGTGATATAATAAATGATACAGTCATGGAGTCATTAAGGTTGGAAAAGACCTCTAAGAGCATCGAGTCAAACCACTGACCATTAATCACTAATATACATTAATAACTCACTAGGCAACCACGATGCTTGTGAGGAACTCGTGCTGTCAAACCCATCAGGAGGGGCTCAAAGTGACGTTGACAGCCAGGACCCCCTGAGCAGCTTTCTCCAGGATGAACACCCCAGCTGGCAGGTCACACTGAGCTATTAATGTCACTCATGTCAACATTTGTGGCAGGGCCAGGATTGGCAGTG
>VYZQ01001447.1:49337-65328 GCA_013400655.1 Mystacornis crossleyi
AAGAAAGGAACAACACAGCCTATTCTTATATTTGTTGGGCCTGGCGTATCAATGAAAAGAGAATTTAGCCCTTGCAGTTTAATTTTTATATCAAGCATTAGACCTACCTTGGAAGGAGCCTGTGTTAAATATTAAAAAGTAACCAAAAAAGGTTGTACAAAACTAGATTATTTGGCATTCTCGTGCTCATAAGTTTTAGTGGGTTTTTTTAATAAGTTAATTGGACTTGACTGCTTGATTATAGTTTTCTGTTAGAAGAATCTTTTCCCCAATAAATAAAAATCAATGCATCACTGAGATATTTAATCTTAAAAAAAAAAAAAAAAAAAACCAAACAAAACCCCCCAACCCTTTCTGATAAAATCTCACCAGTTTGTCAATACTCTTAATGGTTTGTATGAAAAAATAAAGGAGGTGCTCTCACAGGAAGATAAACTCTCCAAGCCTTCATCCTGGGGATAAAAGAAGCACTCCCATATGCTGACGCTGTTCTGTTTCATTGCAGATCAATACCCTGATCACAGCAGCGATGGTAATTACAGAGCCTTTCCTCTGGGAGCTGAGGATCCTGCGCTCCCATGGAACCAGCACAACTCAAAAGCCTTTGACATCTTCCATCAGGAGGCTTTGAAACAGTGAAAAGCAGGCAAACAGGCAAAACACAGCCACTGTTTTATGGAGGGTCTCTTGTTTTCTCCTGTTTCCTTTCACACACCTTTCCTAGAGCTGGAGTGCAGCATCATGGACACAGTCTCCTCTGAAGTTAATCAATGCAGAGACCTTGGAAAAATAATCTTTTTCTTTCTTCTTCTCTTTTGTCTTTTAATCTGAAATCAGTTTAGGTTTCTGCATTATGCTTTTTAAACACAGGAAAAATAGCACCCCTCACCTATCTTTTTGTCTCTTCTTGAAGAGTTTTGAGAAAAGTAGATTTTTTTTTTTTTAATGTGAGGGTTTATTGTTTAGGAGACATTTGGCCTTGCATGAAAATATAAGTGGCATTTTCATTTTAGTCTCTGTATCCAGAAACATAATTTTTTGCACTATAAAGAAAACTGTAGATGTCCATGGGGGTACCACAGTATTGATATGGTGGGATTTGGGAGGATTCTGTGTTTCTGGGTTGTTTTTGACCAACTCTGTTACAAAAGAAATTATTCCATGTGGCAAATGTCCCTGTCGCACTCTCAGGAGTCATGCAGTGGTCTGTGGAATTTCTCATCCACCATAGTAACCTGTTTTCTCTCCAACTTCCATGCTTTGCATTCCAGGCTCTCCAAAGCTGGGGCCCTAATGCTGAGTTTGTTCTGAGAAATAGCCATGATCTCTTCTAGAGCTCTAAAAATAAATCTGATACAGTACTCTTAACAACCTATAACTCCAAATATTTAGTTGAGGTTGGCAAGACTTTCCCCCCTAGGGGATAAAATAGTTTGTTAAACTGGTAACTGCTGGAAGCAGTGAAGTATTCTGATATGTAGAGGCAGTAGTTAAATGAAAGCTATGGTAGATTATTTGTTTGTCATGCTTTTTGATCAAAAGAAGAAGAAAGTGCAGCAGAACCAATATTTTCAAATCTTTTCAGAAACCTTATTAGTTGGGTTTGATGTAAAGGCAGAAAATATGAATTAAAGATACAGGATCTAAGTCTGTGTAAAGAATGTTTTCCAAAATCAGCAGGAGACAAATCTGAAATGTCTGAGAGGTTTCATTTTCCATAAGCTCCCAGAATTATCTGATGTTACTCACAGCTCCCTTAAACCTGCATACTTAGGAATAGGACTGTATGTCCTAGATAATTTGTCTTCCTCTTGAGTCTGAGCAGAAATAAACAGTCTAAGGACAGGTGATACACAAGTGTGTGAAGGGGTTTCTTTCTCTCCGAAAAATAAGACACAGAACTGTGTAACCAAATGGGCAAAACTGCTTCTTGACTGAAGGTGAATGTCTCCTTCCCACTCCATCCCTGCATCTCTGCATATCCCTCCAGAGGGACCAGGCATTCCTCCCTAGGTTTGACAGAGATCTTTTACATTGCAGGTAAAGAGGCTTTTAAAAATTCACAGGGTGTGGAAATTTTTAGTTCCAAATTCTATTTCAAAGAAGAAAATATTTAGCGCTTTTTTTTTTCTTAGAAAATAGTAAAGATATAATCACTATTCAATGTCTTTCTGAGGCTCCAACCCATCATTCTTTAGGATTTTTTTACCTCTAGCTATGCTTAGGAGCACCTTGAGAAAGTCAGTGAGTGCTGCATTTCATGTGGAGCATTGAAAAGTGAGACATTCGTGCTTTTTAAAACAAACCAGGGAAGTACTTTGATTCCTTCAGGTGACCAAGGAACCTAAGTGGAAGCCTACTTCCATTAACACTTAAGTTATTAGTAGGGAAACAAGTCGGAATATTTTTCACAGCACTCATCTATTGGATCTCCGGATTTTTTCTTCCCCTTTATGGCACGAGGTCGTTTTGGGCAAAAAGAATAGTGAAGCTTAATAAACACAACTCTCCATTGACTCTGCTTCGTGCAAGCGAGCTGGCAAGAATTAAGGTCCTTAATGGATATTTAATGGTGGATGAAATGAGCTTTCTCCTTATTAGCACAGTGCCTTATTAGAGCTGGTTGCCCTCCATAAAGTGCTCACCTGCCTCACCTCCTCGGCTGCTGCTGGAAACCCCAGCTCCCGTGGATTAACTCAGATTCCATCACTGAGCACTCTTAGAGGAAAACTCCTTTCAGAAGAAACGCTGGCATTGTCTTCCTGAGACAATTTGGGCGTTAATTTGCTATTTCACTGAGGTTATCACGTTCTCCCATTTGATGTCTCTTTATAAGGAGTCTTTAATGCCCCCCACCCACTCCACTGCCACGAGTCAAAGGTTAAAAAAAAAGAGTTCTCAGGGTTCTTTGTTTTCCTCCACTGTCATTATACCATACGTGCGGTGCTGAATTTTTAGGGTGGCTTTTCCTGACAAGAATGCCACTATCACATTTTTGGGTCCCCCCTTGACTTGAGATGGAGATGAAGGAGATCAGAATGGGACAGAGAGTTCTTCTAAATGTCTATATTAATTGGGATTTCAGTGCTGTTGATTTTTGCAAGAAATGGAGGCAGTGACTGATGTATAAAAAAAACCCTTGGAGAAAGAAAGATGTGAATCCTATAATGGGTTGGGGTAGAAGGGACCTTACAGATCCTCTAGTTCCAGCCCCTCTGCCCTAGGGTGGGACACTTTCCACTAGACAAAATTGTCCAAAGCCTCATCAAACCTGGCCTTAAACTCTTCCAGGGAATCGGCGAGATTGCTGTGACACACAGGGGGCATGAGCTATCGCCGTGGAAATTCATACGCACGTGTGTGCATTTCCAAAGCAGTGCATGGCCAAGACCATCTCCAGCAGGTAGAGAAGAGGTGTCTGGGCTGTGAAACCGGCAGGACTTCATGGACCTGGATCCTGTTTCCAGCTATGCTCGCTCCGCGTTTTCTCTGCATGTGCTCACTGCTGGACCAGGCACTCGACTTTCCATGGCTCACAGCTGTCCTGGCCAAGTCCGTTTATCAGCTTCTACAAAGCTGCACCTAATCTGCACTTAAATACTTACAGCTTTTCTCCCTTGTTTGACAGAGGTAAAATATTATGAACTGCGAGGAGTTTGGCAACTGCAGTGCAGACTGACATAAAATATCTGAGTAGCAATTCACATAAAATAAGGTAGCTAAAGATTAGTGTATATGGTTGTATGAATAGAGTTGCAGGTCCTTATTTGAGGGTTTAAATACAAGATGTGAAAAATCACATGTTTGCCAGCATGGAAAATACCTTCCTATGCACTGTGGAAATCTGGGAGGAAATTTTTAACTCCACCTGCAGTAACTGGAATTTTAGCAATGGGTTTCAGTCGATCTGGATTTTTCTTCAGTTTTTTCACTGGAGACAAAGAACTGCAGATATGTACGTGGTATTGGGCAGTGGTCTGTGTTGCACACGCAGCAGAAATGGTTGTAGCGACAGCATAACTCAGTTACAGCTTGGACTCAACGAGAGGCACTGAGTAAGTTTTGTCAAAGGAGCCAACAATTTTCTTCCTCTCAAACTGAAATTTCTGCAGCAGCCTTGGCATAGGAATTATTAAATGATGCAAAAAGCAAAATATTTGTTAAACAAATTACCTAAAGAGAATATTGGAAATTTTCTGCCTGTTGCATTTTTAAGTGACAATCCTGGCAGAGACATGCACACAGCTTCTCTCATTTTAGAAAGGTAGCCTGGTTTATAAATCATTGATCTGTGTTAACACATCCAAGCTTGGAAGGAGTTTAGGAAGGTGTTTGTTTGCCATCATCACCTGGACCCCAGGGTATAAAGACATTTTCCTGCACTGAGACACAGAATACGTCATGTTCCTTGTCTGCCTCTTTCTCTCCCTATGCTTGCAGTACTGAGGCTGGAGCAGGCAGGGCCAAGTTCTGGTCACCACACATAGCTTTTGCTTAAAAAGCCCAGAATTTAATAATTTTGCTGAATATTAAGGCTTTAATTTTTTTTTTAACTTGTCCCAGAACTGCGATTATCATTATTAAGGATACCACGAGCTACTGGAAACGTGAAGTGACTGTAAAGACAGCAGAAGAGAGCAGGAATGAAGCTGGTGGGAAGTGTAGGGGGTCCTTTGGCTGATGGATTACGGAATACACTGGCTGATGATGCTGAAGTGATCACATCAGCTTGCAGAAAGGGGACATGAGGGTCTCCCTTGAGTCCAAGAGTGACAAGAATGGGAACCTTGCGAATGGATGGCAGTGTTACCTGAGAGTCTGGAAGAGCCAAGCACCCAGAGGGGAGGAGAGGAGTGAGCACTGTTGGTGGAAGGGACCTCAGTGGGAAGTGGGCATCTTTGCAGGGCTGTGCCCAGGAAGTTACAGCTGCTGAGGTGGGAGGTAAGGGCACGGTTGCAGGGAATTTTTGTTGTATGAGCAGAAGGAAAAGGCCAAATATCAGAAAAAAGCTGTGGGGGAAGAAGCCAGAGGCTTTGGGTGAGACATGCGCCCACAGCGCAAGGTGGCTGTGGTTTATTTACCTTGGAAAGGCTCACAGCACTTTTCCCTACTGCGAAAGTTAAACACCATGAGTGTTAAGTACGGAGCTTCAGGAGGCATAGGAATTAGCAGGATGGCTAAGTGAAAGCTTGGTTCTTCCCTCTCCTGAGGCTGATGCAGCTCTTCCCTCCCCACCCCATGTCTGCCTCTGCATTCCCTCTGCCAGAGGCAATGGAGGGCAAAATATTGTGAGTGTGAGGTCAAAGCTCCATCCACTAAGCTGGGCACCCATCCCTCCTCCAGCCTTCCCTGTGCCTCTCGATGGAGCTGCCAGGGGATCACCTGCTCCTGGAGGATCCTCCCCTGTGGCGATGGAGAGCAGATCCCGCGCTGCCACATCAAAGTCTGTTTGCTCATTTCAAAAGGCTTTGGGCTCAGTACGGAGCTATACAACACTTAGGTGTTGTCTGGCAACTTCCTCCTGCTGTGACGGGGTGACAGTGGGTTTGGACTTTCATCTCAGGGCCTTCCTTTGTCTCCTGGGTGAATTGGGAGCTGACCTGAGACAACAGGAGAGTCTCCTGTCGAGGCGATGAGCCAAGGCACTGCATTTCCATTCTCTCCACACTTTCTGTGATGTGGGGCTGCATGCATAATCTCCCAGGCGGTGGAATAGAGATGCTCAGTCTTTTCCTGTGTTCCTGACATAAATTTCCATTTCTCGTATTCTGCTAAGCCACACTTGAGTGAAGTACTTAAAAAATAAAAAAAAAAATTATATCGCTCAGCAAATCATTGTGAAGCTCTAAAAACAAGTGAAAAAATCCCAGTTTTGACCTCTCAATCAGCAGACATGCGAAGGGCAACCACCATGATTACTGGAATTCATAAATGACCTTATGAGACTGCTAGAGATAACTCCCTGAAATTGTAATTATTTCTTCTTTAACACTGTTATTTTCTTCTGTGTCATATGAAAGATGATTAAAAAAAGGTCACCTAAGGTCAAAATATCTGTTCAGCAGTTTTTAGCCCATTTCCACACACATGCTCTGTGAGCAGGGGTTATAAACACGACACCAATTTCAATTACACGTAGCGATGCCTAAGAAATAATGAGCTGATTTATGAGGGCTGTACATTGGGCTGGAACACATTTATTCAGTCGTGGACTCTTCAGGAAGATTAGTGCCTCTAGTGCACTGTATACTTCGGAAATGTGCAGCATTTCAGGATATCAGCAGTAATTCAGTATTATAATGTTAATATAATGTAGTTCCACTTTTGTGATGTCCTATTAATCAGTCCTTTCAGTGATGTAACTCTGCTTATTTATGAGCAGGTGATCCACAGTTTAGGAAGAGTTCTCCTTTTTCTGGAGCTTATTTGCCACTTTCATTTGTGAAAGCAGCAGAACCAACGAAGAACCTGCTTTTCTTTGGAATACACAGGTATTTTCTTTATGGACAATTCAGATAATTATACCTATTTTGATATATATCCTTTGAAGAACAAGCAATAGTGCTATTCAAATAACCTTTTAGGTTATGGAGGGCATATTTTCACCTTATATTAGTTGTTTTAGCTGCAGAGTTTTAATTTATCACAGCAGAGGATCTGCATAGATATTTCTGAATTCATAAAAAAAATGGGCACAGCAAAACTAAGCTGAAGTTTGAAAATGTATTTTCTTCTAAGCTCTCTAGTATTTTTATTGTAGAAGAAGAATATACAAAATACATCTCTTTATAGATTTAAAATGCTATGGTTTCAAAAAATGAAAAGGCATCAGGAAAGAAATAAGGAGGGGTGAGAAAGGGAGTTACAGCCTAAAATTTTGAACAAAATTTCAAAAATGCTTCAGGTATGAACCAGCCCATTAAAGGTGAGCCTCCCCCGGTTGAGAAGAAGAAAGGCTGCAGTTCTTAGATAGAAAAAAACAAGCAGGGAAAATGAGAACAGCTTCAAATAAATAATTGATAACAAATAAATGAATGGATAAATAAATAAGTTCTGAAATCTTGGCAGATTTATCCCGCTGAGATGCAATGTGTCATTTTGCCTTCAGCGTTTCAGAATTCACCTCGGTAATTATGTATTGCATTCACTACTTAAATCCCCTATTTTTAAAATTAAAAAAAAAAAATCCAGCAAATAATTGCCTGATAGAGCAGTTGCCTATCTGAGAGTACGTAATTAGCCCCTTCCCTCAGCAACTGCTACCAGCTCCTGTCAGAGACTGGGGAGAGGAGAAGGTGTTTCAAAGGCTCGTTCTTACGCTTCATGGATTTTAGAATAGATTGAAAAAAAGTAGAAAATGATGATATTATTAATACCATCATGTCCCTGGAGAAAGGACTGAAGAGCTCTGCCACCACTCCTCCTGTGCTGACAGCTTAAAACAGTCCTTTTAAGTATTAATCATAATTAATAAAAATGACAAGAAAACACCATGTTCGAGCCTTCCCATTTAAAAGGGGAAGTAATTGTGTCCCAGCAGCCCTGTGAAGTGCTGTGGAGGTGCTGGGCTATAGGAAAGCCCAGAAAGTGTCCCTGTCACATCCCTCCTGACTTCCAGTGATGCTTCCGCTGTGAATGCCAGCAGTGGATTTGGCTCACTGGTTTTCACTTAGTGAAAGTCAGGAGTAATTATCACCCACAAAGACAAAGGGATGTTGATTAATATAAAATAAGATTGTACGTGTTTTCTCTTGTAATTTACTTTCAGAGAGGTTGGGGTGTGAGCAGACCCTGCAGGAAGGGAAAGAGCTGGTGCTCCCTGCTCGGAGATCCGTTGTGGTGTTTGACACCTCTACCTTTTTCTGCTGGCTTCAGTAGTTTTTCCAAGTTCATCTACATTCAGAGCACTAGTCTGGGTGAACAACCGTAATAAAAGAGAGGGTTAAGCTAGGAGAGATCATGCTGAGGCTTGGATTACTTGTTTCTCTTCCAGCAAGGATTTAATGTACACTTACAGCCCAAAACTGGGCTGTCCAAGGAAAAACTAACGCTGTTGCCATGGATTTAACATAGCTTTTGGCAGAATACATACTAAGCCAAGGTTTAATACTATTGTAAACTCTGCACTGAGTTATTCATTACTCAGCTGTGATGTGCTTTCCCCTTTGAAATGTCTCACCAGTTGCTTCCCATGGCTGCCACCAGTGCTGGATTTCTGCTGGACAACACGTTCCCTCTCTGGAGACAGGGACGCTGTAGCTCAGGTATCTAATTTCTGTTGATCGAGATGTATCCCACTAATGCAAAAAGAACCCCCAAAAACCAACAAAAACTCTAGAAAAACAAAAAACAACCCCCCACAAAAAATAATTCTGAAGCAGGATTTATATTCAGCCATGTGTCCTTGCTCCCATCAAGCGGTGCAGTACAACACAATATTTATACAATAAAATATTGAATATCCAGCATGCTTATGGTTTTGTTGTGCTTCCTGCTTCAAAACAGCATTACTTCATGAACAAGGAAGTCCAGTGGGCTGTCCTGGGAGTTGACTCAGGGGAAGAGTCAGGAGTACTGAGTTTTTCCAGTCAAAATACCATGTATAGGTAACCCAGAATTGTTGTTTCATTTCTGACTCTAAGCCTGACATTTCACAAGTCTTGCCTTGAACCAAACACAGAGTTGACCCAGACAGTGTGATCCCAAATGTTTTTCACTCTGTTTCCTACCAGGCATGTCTCAAAATTAAAATGTCAGTCTATTAGTAATCATGGGTGTGTTTTTGCCAAGAGGGAATAATTGGATAAGGGCTTGGCATCTTCAGGGCTGCTGGACCCACTTTAGGAGGAGGATGTGGAGATGCACCCTCACCTCCTGACCTCACCCTGGTCATTCCCTGACTTGAGGCAAGCCAGAAGAAGCTGGGAAGTTGGGTTCTGCCAGGTCCCTGCCCCCTCAGAGGCTCTCTGGTGCTGTTAGGAGCTGGGCAGGGACGTGATTTGGGGTCCAGTGGCTTCCCCACCCTCGCAGAGGGAAGGAGGTGTCTAAGCCCAACCCTGGACGCTCCCCGCTCCAGATGTCCCAGGAACTGCTTTTACCCAGTGTTTCTGTTTAAAAGACATTTGAAACAAGCTTAGCATTGCCAAGATAAAACTAGTTACGGGATTTTTCTCCACTCACACCCACACAAAATCTTTTCATTTGGAGGTCATTGCAGGGATTTAATGGTGCTCGATGAGGTTTTTCTCATGAATGTGGAACCAATCTGAACTCAGTTCTTACTTATGTATTGCTGGGACATCTCATCATATGGCACTGAGATAAGTTTGGCATCAGCAAAACCAGGGGATTTCTATTCTGTCAGAGAACCCATTTTCCTATCTTCTTTTGTTTCCCATAAAATCCTGTTAGGGCAGAGCCGATTTCTTTAAGCAGGCTGCAAATTCATTGAATCAACGCTGTTTGTGCTCAGCTTTTCTTCTTCACACTCCATTAAGAGGTGAAACACTTGCGGCAGAATATCTGGCACATGGCAAGACAGCAGAACACTGAGATTTTATAACCAAAACTAATCCGTGGACGTAACTCCTGATGATCTTTGAAATTTATTGAATGGGAGGCGGTATTGAAGCCGGCATAGAGCTGATACCAAAGCAAAAGGATTGTTTTGCAAATATTCTCTTACTTGTGCCAAATAATTTCCTCATAAAGACATTTATATAAATATATATAATAAATGTTTTATACTTCAGTCTAATAGCAAAGGAGCTATTACCTACAAGAGCCACTTTGAGGACCAAGCTGCATCACAGCACTGATGATGTGTGATCTCCAGTGATATTTTACCATGCCTACATGCAGAATGGACCAAACGCTCCATCTTCCAAAAGGGACGCTGTCGTAGATTCGGCCAGTTTTCTCGAAGAGTTTTTATCACAGAAGGAACTGTTTCAGCAGATTCCCCCTATAAATAGCATGGCCTTGTTCCTCCACAACACTTTTTCCATGCAACCGTGTTTATAGGCAACTTGGAAAAATCTCCCATTAGTTACCAATTAAAACAACTATCCTTGGCACCTTTGACTGCTCGAGTAATGTCTGACTGCTCCATCTGTATAAAAGATGTTGTCCGGATCTCCTGATAATACACAGAGCTTGCCCTGATTTGCAATAGCAAATCACTGGCTCTGTTAAGGAGACAAAATTAAATAAATTTTTTTTTTAAGTCCAGTTCTATGAGAAAAAAAATCAAAAGAGGAGCTTATGTTTTTGTGTTTTTTTCTCTCTGCTCTCTGAGGTGTCATCTGGCTTTCTCCTGACAATGCCCTGTGCTGCTGTGGGAGACCACAGGCACAAAAGTCTCTACACGATGCATTCAGTAATTTCTCTTTTTTCCCTAATTTTACCACTTAATCTAAGGGCGCTGTTTCACAGGACAGCCCAGAGAATTCTCACCAAATCTACCCTATTCCCCAGAGCTTTAAGAGGTGAAACAGAGTTTATTGCTTGAATCACAGAAGTTATATGTCACTGTTATGCAACTGTATCAATCACCTCCTTTCAAAGACTCTCAAGAGAAAAATTGAAGCCATCATCCTCATTAATGAGGTAAATGCCCTTGGGACAACTGATGGTTGAAATATGGTGTGTTATTTGTCCTGCCTCCTCTGGACATTAAAATGTGTTTCGCTGGGCTGATGTGAATTGTAGATACAAATAAACACAATCAGAGGCAACCTCATACCATAACTTCTCAAACCACTTAAAAATGAAAGCTCTCCCATGTGAGGAAAGCTTTTAATTGCACTGGAGTCCATCTATCACAGAGGGAGCTTGCTCCATCCACCAGTGCTGAGCTGTCAACCATTTTGAATTGCCTTGTGTATATGCTCTGGGACTCTATAAGAGAAAAAACTGCAAGTTTGCTATCATTACATAAGATTTTGACACCATTTTATGCCTGTTTTTCTCTCCTTGCCCCTTAAACCTTTACCTAAAGCTACATCAGGTCTGTACTTCATAAGCTTCTGAACTGCTGAACAGCTCTTGAAACATTTTTCCCTTCTTAATAAATTCATGTGTCAAGTACAAATATGAAGGTTTAACTAGTTCAATCTCCCTAATATGAGGTAAAGAAGAAAAGAAGGGGAGAAATGAAAACAGAACACCCAGCCTGAGTATTTTCTTTGTGAGAGGTATCCACCACTAGCACTCAGGTGAAAAGGTAATTATCTCCACCTAACACGATGGTAGAATCCAGCCCTCATATCAGCATTTAAAAACTAGCAGTGAACAAATCTCTCTGCTTAATGACTCATATGCAATTTGAAATGGAAATAGAATAATATGTTTGAAGTCTGTATTATGCATTTAAATAGATTAAAGAGAGACTAAACAATTAGCGATAATATGTGTGTGCATTAATGCAGGAGAGAATCAAGTCTTTCAAGTCTTTTAGATTGCTGAGAGGCCTCCCTGGTTTAAAACTGGGAGGAGAGCTGGCTCACTGAAGGATTAAAATACATTATCCTACAGGGTAAATTCATTATTCCTAATGCACCAGGATATTTTTGATCCTCAGATGAAAGTTTTGCCAGCTGAGATAAGTAGATTGTTTTGGATATCTGAAGAATTAAAGAGATTTGTCCTCCAAGAGAACAGAAAAAGAAGCAGGGGGATGTTCTGATTAGCAGCAGAGCTTTAACAGCAAGTAGTGTCTCACTCTAATACAGGCATTGGTGGTGGCATCAGGGATGGGGCAGGTGTCTCCAGGATGCTGGAGCTGCAGTGACTCTGGAGCACACAACTGGGGTGCGTGGGATGGCTTTTTCCCACCCTGAAGTGGTGGCAGGAATGGGCTCTGCCTGGCTTGCATCAGAGAAGTCCTGACTGAAGCAATATGGTAATTATTTACTGTACAGAGCTTTTTAGCAAGTGTTCTGCTATAAATATTTAGTTGTAACACTGCGATTCTTTCCCTGGCTACAGCGCTGCAAACTGTAGTTAAATCTTTTGTTATTATATTTCCCCTCTCTTGAGAGCTGCCCAGAATAACTCAAAGCAAATCTTTGTGAGGAAATGGTTGTTCCACTACCTAAGAGGAATACCATAACGTTTGTGCTGAGGGGATGAGGAAGCCGGGTTCTGAAAATCAAGTTGTAGGTTGTAGGCACGGGAAAACACATGCTTTTCATCTTTGAGAAACAAGTAAATTAAACTTGCAGTGGCCAGATCTCAAACTGCAAAAAAATACACCCAAAAGATCCTCATTTTAAGAACTCTGTTTTAACTCCAGCTCAATATTTTTAAAATGTCTGCACCCATACTTCAGTGAAATGACTTTGCAGAGTGTGCCAGTGGGAGACCCCTGGGGTGCACCAAGAGGAGATGTTGGTGCTGGAAAACTTGGAAAAGCTGGTTTGCTTGGGAGGAGGGCTAAGCAATAGCTTGGTTTCTGGAGTTCTCATGTCATACAGCAGGGTAATTTTGCCTCCAGAAGATTTTTAGGTAGTGGGATCAGGCCATTTCTGGCTAACTGGTAATGCACCCTGCTCAACACTGTTGAAACCTGGAGAAATATTTTCAAAAATAGGGCAGTTTTCACAGGCTGAGGAAGCACAGCTGCTATAAAGAAGGGCAGACACCCAAGGAAGGAGCCTCTCCCATGTGTTAATTTAAACCCTTCTGTAAATGGATGATAATTTCTACATTAAATATACATGTACATATTCTTAATCTGTTTGGTAAATAATTCAGTTTTATAATGTTGTTGAAAAAAAACAGGGCACAAAGCATGGATTTGGTAGGGCACTGTATATTGCATATACCTTCATCCCTCTGTATACACCAAAACATCTTTCTTTTCTATTTTTCACCTTTTAATTTTCTTTTTTTTAGTAAGGAAGACTGAAGGCAAGGTCATGTTGGATGGGGACCTGAGGATTCTGGTCTAGTAGAAGGTGTCCTTCCCCATTGCAAGGGGGTTGTAATGAGATCTTTTAAGGCCCCTTCCAACACAAACCATTCTGGTCACAATGGCAAAATGGAATTTCTCTGCCAGTGGTTTGGGGCAGGAGCCATAGCGATGCAAATCTGGCTTTATGTCCTGTATCAAACATCCTTTTTTTATGGGAGAGCTCGTTCTACTGAGGAAAATCATCAGATGAGAGGATGAGGGCAGTGTCAATATTAGTCTGGGGTTTTAAGCCCAGTTGAGCTACAGTCCTCATTCAGTAGAGAGGTTTGTTGGAAATCCCCTTTCTGAGGATGGGAATCACTGTTTATTGGAGTGTCCTGCTCTGAAGGAGGGTTACATAAGACAGGGCAGGTTCCAGAAGACTTTTAAGGACATATAAGAGCTTTGCTTTCCCCCTGGCATACAGAGATTTACCTCTTGTGCTAGACACCTCAGATTTAGAGTGGTGGAAGCCAGAGATGCTGTGCCAGAATTTGGTCAGGCCTGTAAACACCCAGCCAGCAAAGAACTGACAGAAATGGATACTGCTGGCCCAGGTGTGTTCTGACATCTGAGACCTGGGTGCTGTTTGCAGATGGAGGATGCTGACCTTTTGATGAACAGCTTTGACACTGAGTCCAACAAGAGCGACATCCCTTTCTTTCAGATCTCCCCCAAACCCAGTGCTTGGCCTTACTTCTCACTAACAAAATTGTACCCGAACAAGCAGAAAAAAGGCAAGGCCCTCCTATGAAGAGAACCTTGATTTATGATTATGTTCACAAATTAAAATTTTGAGTGATTCAGGCACGTTGCCATTTCTCTGTGAGGACTCTAATCACGAGGGGTTTGTGAAACCTGAATGTTTCATGGATTGCACGATGAGTTATTATCAGTCCAACAGTTCTGATCAGAAATTGTAATTTATAATCAGAGCTCTCTGTTCCTTCTTCAGATGCTTCAATCACCCAGGTGGGACAGAAACCACACGCGAGGTCAATGGCTAATCACACAGCCACCTATGAGGCAATCCTTTATCGCTCGAGCGTTATTCATCCAAACCCTTCTGAGCATATTTATTAAAGAATACATGCTATCATGATCAGCTCGGTAATGACTCCCTTCCAGTCTGGATAATTTTCAGAAGAAGGGGAAAGGACAGTGGAAGAATCATATTTGCAGCATGATGAGAATACCTCCCGCCTTCCCCTCCCTCGCCACTACAGGAGCTCAAAGGGGTAATTGGATATTCACACAGGAATAGGCTGAGCAGCTAAATCAGTCTACACAGCAGCAGAATGCTCTGTCTTTTGTTCACAGCAAACTTGAGCTGACTGTTGCACAGGCAATCATTTCCAAAATGGCTTTTTTTTTCTGAAAAGACATCACAGTTACTGAGATGCTTCAGAAATACTGAGAAAAAAAAGATTATCCGCACAGGATGTGCCAGTGCAAGGGATATTTGTCCATGCATAGCATTAGGAAAGCTAAAGTATGTCGCAGAAACAGGTGACAAGGGACACATGGAACTGGAAGTTACCTCTGGCATTAGCAGCAGTTTGAACTATGGAGCCATTTTGTTGCCATAGGACTCAGCAGACCCTCTGAAACACACAAGTTACTCAAAAGACTGAGCAATTACCCCAAAGATTTAGGTGGCTTTTCCCTCAGCCGTTTATTTGTGAATGCATTTTTGACTCAAAAAGTTGACTGTTTCCTTTTTAGAATGTCAAACGTTTAAGTGGTTCCCATTGTATGTGGTATGTTGAGAGTACTGCAAATATTTATTTCAGTAGTAAATTATAATTTCCTGTTTTTCCACGGTGATTAAGGGAATATGCACTTCAGTTTTAGAAAATCGTTGTCATGGTACCAGGATGAATTTTGTTGTCTCTGCCTGCATTTTGATTTTTTTGTATTGCAGGTTTTGCGTGGTCATTCCTGGAATTTTCTAACGTGCCTATTTTTCTTCCTGGAAGATACCTCTACCTCAGTGCATTGAGTTGTATGACAATATCCTGAATTTAGGACCCAATCAGTAAGAGAAACAAGTATTTTCTATGACCAGTAACAGGCAGAAATAATTTGCATTAAAAGGCACCACAGAAAATTAACTGAAGCAACAAAGTTGGAGAGAAGAATATCGGGCAAGATCCTCGTTTCTGTGTGTCCCTCCTTTCCTTTTTATGTCTGACAACCCTGAAAACTCTGTTTCTGCCTCTAAGCACCAGCCAGGTTCAGCCTGAGCAGAAACAGGATTAAGTATGCAGCACCTGGCAACGTTTATGAACCTCGAGCTGAAATGACACCTGCAAAAAGACCAGAAGGGAAGTGTTATTTCTCCAGGAGATTCCCTGTCATCCCTGTTAATGAACGTCCCCGTGGCACTGGGCAGGAGCTGAAGCTCCCAGGTCGCTTGGACAAGCCACGCCAGTGGTTATGAGGCAACCCGGGAAGGTATTATCCGTGCTGGAAAACATTCAAGGAGGGCGGACTAAAAAAACCCACAAAGGAAAAAGAAAGATGTTGGAAGACAAGAGAAGAGAAAAGCCAAACCACACAGCTGTAAGAGGTAACAAGAAACACATGAAAATGAAAACCACCTCCATGTATGTCAATATTTGCCATCGCCAGCAGTATGACCCGCAGAACAAAGGCGACGGGTTCCCCGCTGCCTAGTGACAGAAAGGAAAACAAACACTTCCTACAGCCCCAGCCCGGCTGCAGCGCCCGCCAGCAATCTCTTATTTATGTATTCCGCTCCGAGGATAACCTCAGCTCCAGAGCCGCCTGGCATTTCGGCAGAACAAGCCCCTCTTTGGGAGGCGCACAATGGGCGGGCGGCGGGCGCGGGGCTCCCCGCTGCGGGCGGCAGGAAGGGCTGGCGTTCCCGCCTCGCCTTCCCTGCCTTTGCAGGGGTATTACGGCTCATTCATGGAAACAAAGGGAGGAACAGAGCGCGTTCGTGCCCACCTTTTCCTCCCCTGCCTCGGCGTATTGAGCGATTGCCGTGGGATCCCACGCTGGGGGTGGGGG
>VYZQ01001447.1:77382-89113 GCA_013400655.1 Mystacornis crossleyi
ATTTTAATTATCTAAAGGGAATTTTAATTACCCAAAGTTTTTTTACAAACAAGATTAGTTTGGGGCAGCTTTATTAAGGTAAGGATTTTTCTTTTTCTTTCTTTTTCTTTACAGTCTGTATATGTGTCTCTTTCTCCAGGTTTCTGTTCTTTCCCTACTCTTTGGCTGTCCTATGTGCCTTAACAGCAATTCATCTTTCCTCTTTCAAAAACACTCTCCATCTGGACCTTCTCTCAAACTACTTCTGGTCTGTCATGGGAATTGCGTCCAATAATTTCTCACCCTTGTAATGTGCTGGTTTGGGAGAGTTCATTTATCATAAAGATGGTTTCAACAAGAAAAAAAGAAAGAGATGGCAGGTTCATATATCCAAAAGGAAACAACACTGGGAAGTGATAGACCTGAGATATATTAAAAACAACTGGAATCTGTAGCCACACTCAGTTATGATCGATGACGATCCAGAATATATTTTAGCAGCAATAAAACACATGTCCCATACATGAGCTGCATGAAAGTTAGAAATAGTTGAATATCTGAGTGTTAATTTCACTGTTTTATTAATTAAAGACTAACTGCTGTTACCCTGCCTTCAGAAAGTTGCTTTGATCTAACTGTATGTCTGAGATATGAAAGTGAAATAATAAATGGCATTTAACGCATGCGGTAGAAATGTTTCATAGAGGAAGACTACAAAACGATTACAGTAATAATTTGCGTTTCTTTTCTGGTCTGTTCTGAAATATCTTTTATCTTGGGAGCTGTACTATAATGGAGGAAGAATAAGTACTACAGAGCCATAGGAGAGCCTTGGAAGGGACCTTAAAGATCACTTTATTCCACCCCTGCCACGGGCAGGGACACTTCCCACTAGACCAGATTGCTCCAAGCCCCATCCAACCTGGCCTTGAACACTTCCAGGGTTGGGGCAGCCAACCTGTGTCAGAGCACCCTCACGGGGAAGAATTCCTTCTTAATGACTGATCTATGCCTGCCCTCTTTCAGATTCTTTTGGTGGTTCATCCCACTTTTTGTCAGGCAAGTTCCTCTGGGATCACCCCATTGGTTCCAAGCCAGAACTGCCTGAAGCTCCCCAAAACACTGAACTTCAGTGTAGGGAGAAAATAAATCCCAAATTCACAAGACACCAAGTTTCTGATCACTGAGAGCAGTTTTTCCTATATCTCCTCTGTGGAAGGGAAAGAACAAAAAAAGGCTGCGGATTGTTTTGGCCTCAAGAAATAAATCTGATGCTTTACAGATTTTCATGAGGTCTCTCGCCGTTCTCTTTTTGTAAATCGCTTTCTCCTTTCTCAGGAGCTATACATACATTTTTCCCTTAAGATAGCCAGCTTTTTCTTTAGTGGAACTAAGGGGTCATAACTCTAGCTCTGTGGCAAAGAAGCAGACAAATATCTGAAGTTCCCTGATTAATATACATATATCCCAGAGTTTCAGGCCAGAGCGAGTGTTATTCAAAATTACAAGCCTGCAGCTTAAAGAATAACTAACAGAAATGCTGACAGAAACTAAAGCTGCTCTAGCAGCGAGCGACTGCAAACAACTGAACGTTTTTATGCCCTTGAACTATTAATTATTCTGCCTTGGAAGGATTAGAAAGGACTTCTGACTGACCCAAGTTCTCCTTTGAAAACAGAGAGAGAGAAATACAGTATTCCCTGAGTCCCCGACTAGTTTAAGGACTTATTTGTTAAATTTAAGACCTGCCAAACCCAAGCTATTATTTTCTAGCTGCTTTGTATCCAGCAGCTTCTTAGAAGAAGTGACTTATGGAACATTTCAGGCCTTTTATACCAGCAACAATAACCAGCATAAAACTTGTGGGATAGGATATTAGACTGTATATACCCACAGTATATATGCACATACAACATTTTATATAACAGCAGAAAGCCTATGAAGAGTTTCAATATAATTAACAGTGCCATTAAAAATTGTGGAATGCCATTAAGTTTGATAGACATGCTGTGACTAAAAATAACCTAATTTAGCTTTCTTTATAAAGTCAAGTTTTATTTAAAGAACTTGTGTGGACTTTCCTGGTAACACAAGAACTGGGTTTAAAGAGTTCAGCATCAGTATTAGACTCCTCTTCATCTTTAAAACAGTTGAAATATTTAATTTTTTAGCTCATTTTTACTAGGAAAATCCCAGCTTTTTATCTCAACCTAGTTTTCAATTAGCTTTGGACAGAAATGTTGCAATTTCTACGCAGGAAGAAATAGTAATAAAAATTGATATGAATCTCTTCATCAGCACAAGTGAAAATAGGTCCAAACTTCAGCCTTCTGGTTTTTTAAATCCTGGTACTTGGATGCAAAATTTCTGAGATTTCAAATGAGCTAACAGCTTAATCCAGATAAAGTGACTTTGCTTTTATTTGCTGTTACACAGGCGCTCCTTTTTGGAGAGGAACACAGATTTTTACAAATATTTAGACCAGGCAAACATTTGATGACAATTAGTAAGAAAGAAGTATTTTCTCAGGAATAATTTTCCCTCTCCAGGGGAGGAAAGAGAGGGGTTTTATTTTGGCGGGAAATAGTTGAAACATAAGACAAAAGTGTTTTGTAAAGCTCCCAGAAATGTGGTGTTTTATAGCTCATGGTGGTGTTTTCCAGCTCCACCGCTCACGTTTCAGCACATGCAGCCTTACACAACATGATATGTGTGCATCTTCAGTGTCTTACGTATTGTGAAATTCCCTGGAAAAAGGATGGGATGACTCAGGCACATGTGGTGCAGCTGCATGGATGGCCAGGAGGAGAGAAGCTCTTCTATTCCGAAACACGGTGCACTGCCACACTCCACCAAGCGGCAAAGCTCAGGAGATGGACAGTGGATTCTGCTCTCCATGAAACTCCTGCATTAACAGCTGCCTTCTTCTGGAATTTCTGAGGAGAATGGCACAGGTCTTGGAGCTTTCCATGCCAACTGCTGAGCTGAGCCACTGGCCCTGACCGCTCGTCTATGCAGCAGCCAATTCTCCAAGGAGAATTCACATGTCCCCCTTATTTATGGGTCATAACTTTTCCCTTCTTGTCCCAGGGTTGGCTGCTCCGTGGTTAGCTCCAGGTGGAGAAGACTTTCACATACTTTGCTTCAGCCTGCCACTGTAAGAGTAGAAAATGCAGGCTGCAACTACAGAGCAGTGTCTGAGGATGTGCTGGAAATGGGGCCTGCTCTGTTGTTTTCTTTGTTCTTGGCATTCCAGCTCCAGCATAGAATCTCACTTGTTAAGGTTGATTTTCATAAAATGTTTGTTAATGATTTATGTTCCTTCCTCAGTATTAATTTTAAAGGGCTGAGAGAGGTTTGGACCATTACATTAAATGTACTAACTTGTAGTTTTGAGAGTATTTCTGAGCATGCATGTTAAATTTGAAAATTCAATGTACTCACAAAATTGCAAGGATAAATCAAATAACAACCAAAGCATTTCCTCAGACCAATGGGTTTAAGTGCTCTCAACAGCTGGAAAAAGTGCAGACTCTGCTATGCAAAATTGGTGTGTATGGATTTGGAGCACAGACAGAGCTTTGCTAAGCTACAGCTATCTGTCATGTTTAAATGTGTTTGTTGTTAGCAGGGCACAGGCAAAATTCCATTACTGTGGTGTGCTGAGAAAAAGGAAACTACGCTCGTATTGGGAAAAGCAGCGAAAAAAAGCCTTGAGGAGCCAGCTTGAGGTAGAAGGGGGAGTTGTAGTTCCATCTCTATAGCATTTTCTATTTTGACTTTTTAGAGTTTTTTTTTAGTGAGAAATGGAAACTAAATTACCAAAGCACAAGAATTCACCACAGCACATGACCCTCAGGAGTCAAATTTAGGACAGTACCACATGAAATCTCATATTTTAGAATTATGTATATAGTCCATAAAGAATCTTAGCAGTTAAAAATAGCTCCTTAAGTTTTCAATATAAATTCTGCTGCTTTGTGGTCCAGTGGAACAACCAAAAACCAAAGAATGAGCAGTTCTGTTCTTTTCTTTTTGCTAATGATGTTTCTAAAGTTCCATAACTTCAACAGACTTTCAGCAAGATTGGGGAAATAAAAAAAAAAAAAGAAAAATGAGATAGCATGCAGAATCCAAATAATGTCTTCATTTTCTAATAAATTTTCTTTCCTGTGAACACTGCCAGTCCTTTGTTTGCCTTTCCAAGATGTAGCTGTAAACCACTTTATCAGATACAAATAAAATTTTCTTAAATTCAGCAGCAGAGAATAATGATTTGGTTTTATGGGCCCATAAAACAACCCAAGTCTGCGGGCATTTTGAAATAATGCTGTCAATTAGGATCTGTAATGTATTCTGGGAGATATCATAGGAAAAGTGGCAGCAAACTCATTTTTCCCTTTCAAAACGATCACCTGCAATATGCAATAAAATGCGAGGTTATACTCATAAAAGAGCCATTGCTGTATCCTCCCTAATATATATGCAAATATTTCATCACTTTGAAACTTTGAGGCACACGAGAAAGCGTCTGGAAATTAACATCAGCTTCCAGTTGACGTATAAATCAAAGCAACAGCTCTTCCCTGAATAAAGTACCTGCTTAGGGGAGTAAGCTGCTTTGATTGAATGGTGATGGGAATTGGCCCTGCTCACATCATGGCCCATCACAGGCAGAGCCTGACTCTCCTCCTTCCTTGCAAATCCCAGGTTGGCTGCTGGAGTGCCTTGAGTTGTTCTCTCCTTGTCACCATCACCTTTGCAAGGGGAGAACTTCTGCAGTTTAAAGCACACTTTAGTCCTCTTCAGCCGCAACATCATACTGAGTATGTTGTTTTGGGGGAATCCCAGAAGTTGATAAGGCATGAAAATACCCTGGTTAAGGATGGGTGAAAACAGCCTGGTTGAATGCCTGGAAAATAGGTTTTTGCCTGTAAACCTACTCCTGAAATCACTGGCAGGGATGTGTTCTCTACTTTTTGTACCGAAAAAGCACAATTCGGCAGGAGGCTTCACCCTTCGTAGCAGCAGGAGCCAGCAAGATGCTTACCCACACTGATGTATTTCTGGAAGACAGCAGCCTGAAGGAGGTGATCAACATTTTTCTCAAAGTCTGGAAAAAAATACCTATTGCTCTCTGGGACTGAATGGTCACAACGAAATGATTGCAGAGGAGATGGAGCAGAAAGTCAGGAAGGTCTTGTTGCACTGGTGCCCACAGCAAGGCTGCAATGGGCAGGGTCCATCCAGGAGCAATAGCTGCTTGAGCAGCAGTGATTTTTTTAAGGTTCATAAAGTATTCTTGTCCTCAGTAGATGGAGAAAAAGATCATTTAATCTCTTAAGGAAGACAGTGGAGGATAAATAATTTGTTCCAAATCGATGTGAAGGCGCAGAGAAATGGGACATTTATTTTAATAGGCAGCAAAGACCAACAAATAGAGATAGTGCATCAAAGTCATTCTCACTTGCCCTCCTGTGTATGCACTTTTCTATTCAAAATCAGCCTTTTTTATCCATCTTTGCCAGAGGAACACTGAAAACACTGAGCTCTGAGCTCAGAACTCAAGCAACTCAAGCCAACTAATTACAAAGTGGTTCATTGCTACTTGCAAGCAAGCGTATTATTCTCTTTCTAGACTAACTCTGAGTGTGTCAAGTCGTGATGCTCTGGAGAAAGTTTATTTCACACGACAATTGATTTCCGTGTCAGAAAGAGGGCTGAGAAAATAACTCAAGGCAAATAATGCATTCAGTGAATAAAGTTTCTTCCCTTTCCCATGCTCATCTTCCAGATAAGGAGTCCCTTGACTGCAGTCAGCCTTTGGAATGTTTGGAACACTGGCTTGCCAGCAGGCAGACAGCCACTTGTTGCAGGTGTGTTCTTCCAGGGCTGTTTTGGCTGGTAATTCACAACATTTCCTTGCTGGATGCAAAAATCGTATTCAGCAATAGAAGTTTCACATCTTCTGTTTTTCTTCCATTTTGCTAGACAGATATCAACTGTTCAGTGAAAGATTTTTGAGCAGGCACATCTTATTTTGCATACCAGGGCTTGTGCTAGCACAGCACATTAAGTAAAAGAAAGAAAAAACTGACTCCTTCCATGACATTTTCTCCTTCCAACAGTTCCCAGACTTTCATGATACTTCCTAACGCTGGTGTTGGTAAAAGACACCACTTTGGATGACAGAATCACTCCTTTTCCTGCACATAAAGGCCACCAAGTCCTTGACAGGACAAGATACTGAATCCCATTGCAACATTCCTGCCCTGCATGGATGCTGGTGAGAAGGTTGTGTTAGAGCTGGAGCTCAGTAGCAGTCCCAAAAGGATCTGTGAGTGTAGGGGTTTGTATCCGTGCCCTTTTGCAACCTGGACAGGCAAAATCCCCCCTGTGAAGACCCGCTGGGTGTAAAATCCACTGGTGGCTCTGACTGTCAGAGAGAACCTTGTGCTGTGCAGCAGGCAGCCAGCACCTCACCTGGCTCTCCAGGGGTAATTGCCTGGTTATCTCACCTAGTGGGGGGCTGAACCAAGGGAATTCAGAGGGTGTGTTTGGAGAAGCACACTGAGCTTGACCCAGCTCCCGAGCCAACAAGAAATTGCATTTCCGGTCTGGCTGAAAGAAATTTTCTAGCTCCTTAGGACTGATCACGTTTTTGTCAAGAATATATTTTTGTCCAACAAGCCTCTAAACAAAATACAACCGCTAATGTTTGCAGCAAATCTAAATTAAGCTCAACTTCTGAAAATTAATAGAGATGTAGTTGGCTTTAACTACCTCATTGGCAATCAGTAAAATCTGACTAAATACAGAGAATTCTTCAATGTTACCTGCTGTGCTTGCTGCCCCTGCCCTGCCGTGATGATGAAATTCTCTTTCCATTGTGGTCGATCTAAACAATGAAGGCAATGGGAAGAAGCGGTCTGTTATTGTGGAACCCATGACATTAAATATAAAAAAGTGCCTAAAAAAAACCCCCAAAAGATGGAAAAAATAATATTTTTTTCTTTTATTTCAGGAAGCACACTGGTGAGGGAAATAACTTCAGGAGAGGCATAAAGGCATATCAGTTTTAGAGGCATGGAATCTGCTACATGATTTGGGGCTTTTTGTTTGAATGGCGCTGAGCAACCCTTCATTTTAGCTGATGCCTAGGAATACAAATTGTCTACTAAATATCTGCAGCTGCAGTCTGCTCTGCTACTGAAGTGTCTGCCGAATGTCACTGCTGTTTGCTTTGTACAGCAGAGCGAAGGGGGAAGGGTTCAGAGGAAGACAAGAGCCGCAGGAGCAGGGCTCAGACCTGTGTATTAAGCCTGTGGTTTTTAATGTTTCCCCTTTCATTTCCTCCTGGTTCTCGCGGTTTGTTTGGTAAGAGGAGGAGAAGTGGCAGCACGAGGATAACGGAGCAGCCGGGGTTTGGTCAGCCCCGTGTTCTCTTTGAAATAGTTATTATTTACTACTTGTAATACGGTAGGATCTGGAAGCCCTGGCCGTGGCCCAAGATCTTTTTCAAGGGACAAAGGCAGACTAGGGGAAGTGTTAGCTTTTAAAGGGCTGAGGGTTTATTGATTTGGTAAAGAATGCCAGTTGTATGCAAAGTGTATGCCACAGTGCTGCAGATCCCGTTATAAATAACACGCAAGTGGCACTGGCAGCCCGGCCGAATGCAGAGCACAGCTTTAACAACAGCTAGAAAGAGTCACAGCCTGCAAAAGATCACGCTGAGCCTTGAGACACAGAACTCGTGTGACCCTCTGGATTTGATAGGACATGCATCTTTCACGTTCAAATATCAGTGATTAGCAACAGCAGGAAAAGAAGCCATAGGAAGGTCATATCCCATCACATTCCCAAAGTCAGAGCTTTCTTTCAAGTCCATTTCTCTAATTCCTGACTGCTGGGAAACCGAAATCACATTTTTCTTTTTTTTTTCTTTTTTTTTTTCTTTTTTTGGTTTGGTTTGGTTTCGTTTGGTTTGGTTTTTTCAAAAGGAGTTAATATAGTACTATGCTAGACCACGAGACAAAGATCAAAGGGTCACATTTTTAACATTTCAATATAGCAATTTAAAATAAAATCTCCATGTTGGGTCACACAGAGGAATGCTCTGATTCTGTGATATGTGTATGTGGAAATCTCAAAATACAGTATGATCCTTTTCAGCTCTGTATTCCTTCATTTAATGTCACATAATATCACCACTGTTCAGACATGAATTACTTCAAGAAATAGACAGGCATACAGTACTTTTAGTAATTTCAGCTAACTGTATTTATCAGAAAAAAACCCTTAAATACCAAACTTACTTAAGTTGTAGTTAACAAAAATCTCTTCAATTCAAGGCATTCCTTAGTCATGCTTTAAATTCCAGACATTATACTATTCAGACACACTAGGGATAATCTTGGTTGTGTTTTGAATAGCTAATCAACTAAAAGATTATACTTGAATCTTATAAATGAAACTGAGATTCTCCAGCAAATATACCCCACTTGCATCATGCTTGTGTAACACTTCAAGTTAGGGATTTTATGATTAATCACAGATCTGAAAGAGGATTTCCTTTATTTCTTATAGTAAATATATTATTGAAATGTGGTTACTCAGAGCTGTGCAACATATGCTACATGTAGTAGCACGAGTACAGATTTTTGTGACAAAATATGACAGCTGAAGTGCTAATGAGTGGCAGAAATGTGCTGTTCCCTGAAAATATCTGAGTTGTTTCAGACTCTTACATTTCCCAACAGGAGAGCAATGGGAGTGAATGAAGCATGTACAGTAACACACTGAAATGAAACCCCATTTTCTGGAGACTTTTCAGGTTTGGATGAGTATTTGTGGGTATGTTAGAACCAGTCATATCTATGGGTGACCTGCTTTCTGAGAGCAGTTACTGAAGTGCTGTGCAACTCAGGGTTCTGTGCCCACATATGTCTGAAAACCATCCTTGGCCACCCAAAATTCAGATGTGCAGCTATAGCCACCTCTGTGAGACTTTTTTGTAATCAAGTGAAAGAGGCAGGCACCTCTAAAGGCCAACAATGTGTATAAAATATGCTCATAAATGATACATCCAAGGTGCTTACCTCTGTCCATGATCCCAGAGAAAGCTGGGACACTAGTGACAGAGAGCCCAGACAGATGACTTGCATTAAATGTTTATTTTTTTGGTGTTTTTAGAGATAGAGGTAGGTGAGGAGTCACATCCTTGTTTACCATATGTTCATTTACTCTGAGATAGTATAAAAGGCGATACGGCTGGAATGAAAGTTCTGCTTTCCCATTGTCTGTATGTGGAGATTTGCACTTAAAATTTACCTATTTCATTACTTTTAGTGTTTTGTTTTCCATGTAATCACACGTGGCTTGTATCAGACAGGTGCTAATCATTTTATTAAACTGCAGATGGAAACAGCTAAAAATTTTTAGAGGCAACACACTGAAATTTGATTTCATTTCCCTTAGCTACAGGAAAGCAAAGCAGTTGCCACTATAACTATTGAATGTTTGAACGTTAGTGTGTTCTTAAAAACATATTGTTATTTTATGGGGTCGCTACTTATCTCAGAAAGATAATTCTGCTCACAATTTGGTGATTAGGAGTTGCTGAAAGGCAATTAAAATCTGAGCTAAGAAATAACTGCACAGAAAATATTTGTAAATACAACACTGGATAGGTTCACTTAAATTAAAAATATTTAAGCATATATAATTCTTCTGAGCTGTATATCTACATTTTAAAAATATTTTATCAATTAACAGAAAAAAACTCACAATCTAACCAAAAAAACAAGTCAGAAAATTAAACCTAGGAGAAATTGTTGAGTCTGAGTGTAAAAACATATTACTGATAAATGTACCTAAGATGGTTTTCAACCAAAAATAATAGTTTTGTTCAAGGAGTAAATGGTCTGATAAAGCTTCAAAATCCTTTTTCTCCACAGACTTTTTTTGACAGAGACGTTCTGGTGCTGCTTCCCCCCAGGCCCCACTGCTGCTCTCCCCCTCACCTGCCCCTCCAGTGCTGGGGCATAAATCCATTGGCTCAGCCTGCTTTTTCAAGCTGGGTTTCCTCCTCTTTGCCACTTTTTCTGCAGGTGTTTTTCCCCCGTATTGTAAGAGCTCCCGTTTATTTCCCTTTTGGATTTTAAACCAGCACTTTGGAGCAGTTCCCACACTATTTGCTCCCCCAGTTGGCTACACAAAGCTGTTAGAGACGTTTTATTCAGTAGAGGCAGCTGGCTAGGCAAAGGCAATGTTAACTACTATCATAGCTGTAAAAATAAAACAGAGTTTAAGACCATAACTGTAGCAATAACCGTGCCCTAGGAGTATAAAACAAAATGGGACCCGTTATGGATATTCTTTTTTTTATTGCCATCTGTCACGATTTCCATTTTGGATGATTCTGGAACAGTTTCATATTCTCTTCACACTAAACAAGCTTAGAATAAAATGCAAGTTAGAAGGAAACAAGATAGCATTAAATCAGCTTGTCCTGGTATGTGCAAACATTGCCATCATCATCCTGATTTCTTCCTTCCTGGCTTTTAGGATGATGGCATACGGTCTCCATTCCAGTGAGAACATCCAGGTTGGGAAGCAGGGAGCAGCACAAAGGTCCAGAGAATTTCAGTTTGAGTAGATCCCCTTGAAACCACACAAAAACAGAAGGGACACAGAAAGTAAAGCTTCTTACCTCTGTCAGTGGGTATTTCTAAAGAGTTTGGGGTTATCCTTTCTGTTCCCAGCTTGTCTTCTTTTCCCAATGTTTACTGATCACCAGAGAAGATCTTCCCTGAGTGGAAATCTCTGATCCCTTCTCCCCTCTCTGCCACTGGCCACCTTTTCCATGCTTTCCACGGAGAGGAGGTACACCAGGAAGGAGAGAGCTCAGCAACAAGGTCGCCACAACTCACCAAAACTGATCTTCGTGTCACTGTGAAGGTCGCAGCAGAGAATCTGGATCTCCCATGGGTGGCTAGGGAAGGTGATCTGACAATAGGATAAGCAGTGGTATCAAAAACTTCATACCAGAAAAGGATCAAGGAATCACAGAATGGTTTGGGTTGGAGGGGACCTTAAAGATCATCTGGTTCCAATCCCCCTGTCATGGACAGGGACTAGAGCTCTGCATTTTGTGCAAGAGATAGAGAGAAGGGATGGGGTAAAAACACCACACTCGGAAAAACAAAATTCCTTCCCTTTTAAAATGTCAAAACTGTTCATAGGGATGAGGTGAAAGCTAGTGAAAGCATCAGTATAAACAGAAGTAATATACTGAGGGATAAATAAGACATATTGGGAAGGAGCCAGCCTAACTTGTGCAAATGGCAAGTACGAGCCACACCCAAGTTTTGGGAAGTGGGGGTTGACAATGCCATTGGGCATTTTGACATCAATGATCTGGGTGGAGGTGAAGCAAGGTGACATCTTCCACAGCAGAAGAAATCTCCCTGGGGATAATGCTTTGCTGGATCCTCATTGGAAACCCCAGCACTGCATCATTCTGGCTGCACCCAAAACCAACTGTCCGCACCCAAAACCAACTGTCCACACCCAAAACCAACTCTCCGCACCCAAAACCAACTGTCCACACCCAAAACCTGCTGTCCGCACCCAAAATCCACCATCTGCACCTGCTCTGTGCAGCAGTCCAGATGTCACCAGAGGGACAGACACAACCTCTTCATTACCCACTGCTTTGTCAGCCTTTGGGCCACCTGGAAACTGGCTTTGC
>VYZQ01001447.1:98821-132848 GCA_013400655.1 Mystacornis crossleyi
TGCAGAACTTTCTTGCTCTGCACTGGTGATGTCTGCTTGCATTTTTTATTGATCTGGGAGAGACTGACCTTCTGGATAGCCCTTATCACCACACCTCCTTGGTTTTTTACTCCTGAGCTTTTGAAGCCATTGCTGTACCCCTACTACTGGGTCCTTTCTCTTCTAATGAGCTACCCTGGGAAAGAGAGAGACTGTAAATCAATTTTTCTTTTCTCTTCTTCAAGTCAAAACATTATAAGAGGAAGAAAATACCATATTTGTCTGTGACATTAGCTACTAAGTGATAATGCATCCGAACACAAGAAACTTTTTAATCAGAGCTCGCATCTGCAGAGCTCCAATGCAAGAAGTGCCAAGCACCTCAAAGGTGAACCCTGCTTTTGAAAAAAGCACCTCACACATTGAAAAGAAGCTATTTTCCACTTGTCTCAGTGCATTTAAGGACTACAACTGCATAACCTTAAGCAAGACAGCCACGAAAGGCAGGTTCGTGTAGAAGTGCTTTGGCTTAGGTGACTTTTTCAGAATACTGTATGAGCTGAGGATTTTTTTAAGCTCAAGTAAACAGACAAAAAAAATTGGTGCGGAGAGGCAGAATAAAAAACTGACCCAGAAAATATCACATAAATGGAACTGCAAACACTGATCTTAGTAAAGACCTGGAGGAAAATGCCAGCCAGAATTACACATTACCCTGAAAAGAACAAAGCACTTTTTTCTAGAGCTACTGAAGCTCCTGTTCTGCATCTACAAGAATACGGTGTGTTTTACATTCCAGGTGTCCTCAGCTCACTCACTTCACTCCTTGAGATATTCAATCTGGAATTCGTTCCATGCAAATTGTCCATACATGGTGGACAAGCAACAGAATTATGCAGATTTTGACAAATTAGTTCATGTGGTTTCATTTGCTGTCAAGTATTACTTTGAGGTGGAGGAGGTTGGAAAGTGGAACAGCAAAGATTTTCCAGGGAAATGGCAAAAATTTGCAGTCATAAGTACATGAAAGCTGAACTGTAAGGTGGAACTAGGGGACATACTGCTGTCCAAACTACAGGCAGCTAGGGCAAGGAAAAGCTGTGTCACAGAAGGAAATTTGGGGAAAAATTAAGGTTGAGATACTCCTGGAAGACCTAATTCTGCCAAGGGGCTGTTGAAAGTGGGCAGCTGGCAAGTAGGGCTTGGAGAAAGGTTCAGAAATGTCATAATTTTACTTCTTTATTTTGAATAATTGCACTTTGCCCACAAAAATTATGATGTTGTTTCAGGAACTCCTACAAGCCAAAACAGAGCAGGCCAAAATCAGCAAACCCCATACGCCACTTCCTCTGAGGAAGGCAAGATACGGCTTTTCAAAGCCTCAATCATCTGATCTCTGAAGGCATTGGTTTTTGCTGCTGCCTTTGAGATCCTATTTGAAACACATATTAAACCATTTAAGCTGAAGGAGGATTGATTTAAATTAGATATNGCGGTCTTCTGTCCCTTTATCTTGCAACACCCCTTCTCTCATGCCCATTTTAGGGTGTCTCCTGCCTCCCATTCCCCTCTGAATTGCCCCTGGCTCCTATCACCTAAAACATCTCCAGCCCTTCCTGGCTCACTGCAGGATGCAGATCTAATAAGCCAACTCTCAATTTGTACATCCAGCTTATTATAACTGGAAATCTTCATTATGAACGGTGCTTTCCCAACCATCCATGAGGCTGCCTTATTTTTTGAGAATTTATGGGACTCTGAAGGTAAGCGAGTTGCCCACAGAAAGGTTGCTGGCTCATCAGTGAGATTTACAGCCCACTAATGACTCCATAATAAAGTAAATACAGAATTGCTGGGCCACTGGGGAGCTGTCACAGGAGAAAACTGACAGCAGTTTCTGTTCCTTTCCAAAGCCTCTTCTTCTGCTGATGTGAAAAAAAAAAAGGCAAACCGAAAAAAGCCAAGAAAAAAACAGCCCAACTTGGTCTGTGTTTCAAGAAGAGGGTTGAGTTATAACAAAATAGAATCTTTCCAGTTCAAGATAAAGCTCAAGCTTCTGGCTTTAAATGTAGTTGATGAGATGAAAGGAAGTCAGGTCTGAGTAAATACTGTGGAATGCTAAACAGGATTTCTACCAAACAATAACTAAATGCCCCTCAGAAGAAAGCCTGCTTGCTGATTATCCTCCAGTGCTGTGTAATTACCATCCATTGTATCGTGACTCTCCCATTTGGAACAGCCTCGGTTTTACAACTGAGGAAACAACATATAGAAAGCAACGTCCCGGGGGATACCGATTGTATTGGCAGGGAAGGGAAGTGTGCATACATCCAGTAGATAAACTAGGCTGTAAATTGATTTTTTTTTCNCTAAAAGTTCTTTCAAACCCAAACTATTCTGCGATTTTGTGATGATTCTATTCCCATTCCAGGCACAGCCTGTAGGGACAGAAGGAAGATGACTGTGCTACGTGGCCATGGAATGATGCCAAGGTGCAGCTTGATCATTCAGTCCCTCACTTGAGGACACTGATGCCAGGGACAGAACATGTGCATTGACTGTGAAGTGTTTCACAATGGTGCCTTTCACACACAGGTAGAAATTACATCTGGGCTAAAGCTCCTGACCCCAATCCATAATATCTATCTGAGTTTTCTCCAAGAAGGAAAAAAATGTTGGCATAATAAAGTTATGCCTGACCTCAGATCTTAATATGGAGAGACAAGAATCAGAAGGCAGAGCCCTGGAATGACGAGAACTACCTTATATTCTCATTTCTGGCAACGTTTCTCCCGGAGACCTGAGGGAGTCATTGTGTCCCTGTGTGCCCTGCTTTCTCCATGTCAACAGAGGCAACAGTGCTTACCCTCAGAGAGATATTTTGAGTCCTGTCACCAAAGACTGCTATGGGCAGGTAGAACTGCCTGGGAAAGTTTGTGGGTTTTGTTTTCCTAGAGAATAACCAGGATGTGCAGCTTCTACACAGCTTTGGTATGTTTACAGGTGGCTCTTCAAGTCAGCCCATTGCCAATACAAAATTCACGAGGACTTTGGGAACCTCCTTATATTTATTGTTCCTTGGCGTGCATGGTAATTGGGCTGCAAATGCAACATATTTGGATCTCCTGCCACTGTTTCCCTCTTACAGGCAATTCCTACCCCAGTTGCCCTGCTGCACCTGGTGGAGAAGGAGGAGGAAGGAGAGAGATCTAAGCAAAGACACAACTCCTTACAACCCTGCTCCATCTCTCTGGGAACTGAGGCATTGGGGAAAACCCTTCTCTCCACAGCCAGCTGTCCTGAAGTGTGTCTAACACCCTTGTGAGCTGTGTGGTGCCTCTCCATGATGTCACCCTGGTACAGGTTTGCTCTTGCCTGCTCTTCAGCTCAGCCTTGCTCTCTACTGCTTGAATTTGACCTTTTTAGCTCAAAGGAAATCCCATGCATCTTCATCCACAGGAATATTATTCTCCTGGAAGGGAAATGGGCTGAGTCATTTTGGGGGATCTGTTTCCTAGACCTCCTTACTTAGTCTCCTCCTTAAGTCTCCCTCTTAGAATGAGACAGATCCCCGCTGTCTAAGTTTGCAGTGCCTCTCATCACACAGGGCACAGACACTTCATGTCCCTTTGAGGGCTCCAGATCTTTGTTGCTGGGGAGAAAAAGAGAAGAAACTAAAATGGGGGAAAAACTCCCTTGGGGAGATGTGACCAACCTGGTTTAGTGGAAGGTGTCCCTGTGCATGGCAGGGGCTTGGAAGTAAATGATCTTTAAGGTCCCTTCCAACTCAAACCATTCTATAAGTCTGTGAAACTCAAGGACCAGAAATGCTATGCAGAACCACATGGTTGTTGCTGCAAAGAGCTGTTCTTAAAGGCTCAGAGATAAAAGATGAAAATACAAACACTTTATTCCCAATCTAACTCTCCTTTAACTCAATCATTTGTCTAGTTTCAAAAGTTCAGGAAATAGTTTCTTTTTTTGTGTAGGTGAATTGATGGTGTTTCTACTGCATTATAATGTGTGATTTGATACAGATTTACATATGAGAAAGCTGTACTTTGCCTTTGTGTGCTCCACTCGTATGGAAGCTTGGAGCAGACTCATTTACCTCCAGAAGGCTGCATTGGTCTGACAAGTGCACGCTGCAAAAAAATTCATTGCACTTGATTTTCAGGACAATCAGATTATTATGTGCCATTTTTCCCCTTATCAGTTTGTCTTTATTCTGCTTTTTTCCCCCCTTAACTTCGTTTATTAATCTTATCCCTTCCATCCTCTTTCCTTATCCTACACGACATCCTCTCAGGTTTTCCTGTTTGATGGCTGAAATATAACAGGGAACAGCTACTTTCACTGCTGCTTCTGACAGTACAAGTAGAAGGAAAAGGGTGATGAGGCTTCAAATAACTGCCACAGGTGCCTATAAGTTGATTTTTAGTTTTTCTTTCATTTTTTCTTGATTTGAAATTTAAGAGAAATCAAACAACCCAACGCCTCTTAGATGACCTTTAAGGTTCCTTTCAACACAAACCACTCTGTGATTCTGTGATACTGTGCAGAGCTGTGGAGAGACAGCTGGTGCTCACCAGCTCCAAAAGTTTCCTTCTGTGAGACATATTTCTTAGCAATATCATTTCTTCTGATATGGAACCCAGTTATTATCACTCCTGCTTCCCATATTTGAATGGATTTACACTAAAAGTTTTAAAGCAACAAATGTTAAAAGAAAAAAAACCCAACTTCCTAAACACATGAAAGTGTTATCATGAGAATATTATTTCATGTCATACAAAAGAATAGAGCGGTTGGTAAAACTGGAGTGGTTGGAAGAGGTAGCAGCCTGGAAAGACTCTCACAAGGCTCCACCAATGCTCTTGGCCTTCAGTAAGTAGGGGACACCTTAGAAGACAGCAAATCTAGTTGGCAAGGTGATGCAGCATGACTACAGCTGTTTTCAAAGAACAGGAGCCCCAGAAGTGTGCTCTGGTTGAGTGCCAAGTTTCATCCAGCCAAGAGCTGAGGTCCATTTTGATGGCCCAGTGCCCCTGCTGGTGCCACTCCTGCCTGTCCTTCCAGCTCATTCCGGTGGAGACCTTTGGCTCAATGTTAGCTCTGCTTTAAACAGCTGATTTCAGGCATATTTCTTCTCTGGTCTTGTTTGAAATCTGTCTGAAGGCAGATCCTATCTTTGCCCCTCATGGCATTCAGCCACTCAGCACCAGCTGTCCCAACACAGCTGTGGGGCTTTATTTAATATAAATCTGCAATTTGGAAATGCTCTGGATGCATTTGTTTCAAGCCATGGAGACGTTCATCCTTCAAACAGGACATCAAATGGTAAATAATGTCACTTGTCTTTACAGCAAGAGATGACACTCAGTTAATAGGACGACAAAGTTCATACAGTACCCGATAATTAAAAAACAAGGGGAAAGACAGACCACTTAAAAGGGTTTCCTGCTGTGACAAATTCCATGGATAATAACATTTTCGTACTGCTGTAAAACGCTACCACATTGGCTGTAAATTCTCCAGCAAGGCTAATGAGTTGTAGTAGAGTTTGCCTTTCATTTGTTTTGTAGTCTGATGCCCGATCCTCTCTGAAAATAAAAGCACGATGCTTGCATCGCTTCATCAATTGATGCAAAACATATCTTAAAGAAGCAGCTCTGCTCCCCCTCCAGTGCCTAATTTCAGTTGTCTAATTAAAGCAATATCACTTGCATTTCTGAGGTATGTGGCTTTTTCTCTGCACAAATAAACACCATGTCTGTGATTTAATTCTATTCTTTTTTCCTCTAGCAGCTCACTTTTCATATCTCTCTGTACATTGGCTTCAGTTTATTTATTTATATTATCTTTACTTTTAACTGAGTATCTCAAACACTCCCATCCCTCCTTCCACCATAAATTTTTGTGGCAGGGATCAACTTTTTTCCTCATCTGCCAGCAGTCTCTTAGCACAAACCCCTAGGTAAAGCCCACTCCACATTAGATAGCACTCAAATCTTCATGGGCTCAACCTTTACATTTCATTTACATCTCTGTTAACCTCAGAATATAGTGAGTTCCCAGCTTATTTTCTTTCTCTTTTTTTTTTTTTTAATTGGTCTAAATTCTAATGGAAGGGACCATTCCTCCCATCCTCCCATTTCCTCCTGAGATTAATTGAAATGCAGCCATCTAAACCCCTACTAATTTGTTTTGAAGCCAGCTATTTCCTCAAACAGTTGCAGAAGATGAAAGTTGTTGATAGGAGCTGCAAAGGCTTTTTTTCCCATGTCCCATTGCTACATGGCACTTAAATCCCTGGCTTTGCTCCCGTATCTCCTGACACATGTATCTGAGCTCCCATGGATAAACCCCACGGGGCTCACATAATCCTTAGGTTGACCTGCCAGGGGTTGATTTGGTTTCTGCTGAGCAGTTTGGTGACAGGCTGTGATTGCAGCAGCAGAGGAGGTCGGAGCAGGGTTTTTAGCATTTAGGGTTATCATTTCACATGCCACTTCAGGGGTCACACTTTTCCACCCTTTCCCAGCCTGAGCAGCTGCCGAGCCAGTTCTGGTAGAGCCCCGTGTGGAAGGCAGGAAGGATGGAGGGCTTTCTGCTTCGACTTGTAAAAATAACCAATGAAAAAGCCCATTTATTGAGCACAGGAATTCAAGGCAGCACAGGGAATAATAGGGCAGATTTAGACTAGGTAGAAGGAAGAAAATTTTTGCGATGAGGATGGCGAGACACTGACACAGGTTACCCTGAGAGAGGCAGTGAGTGCTGCATCCCCAGAAACATTCCAGGCCAGGTTGGATGGGGCTTTGAGCAACCTGTTCCAGTGGAAGGTGTCCCTGCCCTGGGCTTGAACTAGATGATCTGCAGTGTCCTCTCCAACCCAACTCACTCTGTCTTTCTATGATTTTATAATTTCACCAAGTCACTGATTGAAAGATTAAAACTCGCCTTAGATATCTGCATGGTAGTACTAGCAAAAGCTATTTTCTCCCTGAAGGCTGCATGTGACCAGATTGTTGGGACAAAGCTCCTGTTCCTTTCTGCTGTCCCTGCAGTTAGCTTGATTTCTTCTGAGTCATTCCCATTCTTCACGTCGTGCTCTGCATACACTCGCTGACAAATTTGTATTCTGAGCTGGCTGTGTCAAAACTTTCTGCACAAATATTTTTTTCCCCTTCTCAAATTTATATGTTTTCTTTCTGGGACAGAATCCCAATTTCCTTCTGTTTGTTGCTGCCCTTAGTTTTTGGTGTGTTTGGGGTGGGGGTGTTTCCACAGTCCTGTTGGTGTTGGGAAGCTGCTATGTTTCTGTTCCATCAACTTTCCACACAACCGACCATAAAATTAATCCTACGTTCCTAAAACCTTTCAGAGCACTGTAAAAATTACCCACCAGGTTCATTTATTTGCTGTATGTTTTTTTTTTGTTTGTTTGTTTGGTTGGTTGTTTTTTTTTTTTTTTTTAAATTCAGATTTTTATTCTGTCCTGATTCAATACTTTGCATCTCAATGCTCCCATTGGTAAAAGATAAAAGGGGCATCTAAGGGCCACATAAGCAGGGAGACATGTAACCACTGGGCTCTGAATCATGTTTTTTTTCCCCTGCTTTTGTTTCCATTGGCATTGGCAGTGTTCATAACCCAAAAGAATCTGTTAGAAACTGGTCTTCAAAGTGCAATTCTGTTGCTGCTTGACTGGATTTGTCTATGGGTTTTTTGGCCATCACTGAAGCGTCAACTTGAAAATCACTGAAAACCAACAATTTCTAATGAGTAAGACTTTGCCAAGCAGGTATTTAAATAAAGAACAACAAACCCCACTTTTCTCTCCATCCCAGCTGCTTTTGATCCCATTGAATACTATCAAATGGGTTAGAGTCATGCGTGAAGTTTGTCACTTCTGAGCTGCTGACAGTACCTACCTCAACGTACGACACGCCATGAATTCTAAACGGTTTTATTGAAATTTATTGAAGTATTGCCATCTGCCATGTAGCACTCTTCTTCCCAAAGGCAACCAGGAAAACAAGGCAAAGTGGCTGCATCTTGTCATTAGGATTTTTATTTCTGGGAAGTATGAACATTCCAGTTTCTCCATAATAGTAGTCACTGTGCCATATTCAGCCCATTTATTCCAGCACAAGTTTGATACTAAAATACAGTTTCCCACCTAGGGCCTTCTGTGGTTCTGCGTACATAAATGGGCAAGAGGACTAAATTTTCTTCAGTTTCATAGTGATATAAAAATTTCATAGCTGACAAAACTGTCCTTCTTGTCTTCCAGATTTGTAAAGGACACCCTTAATTTGAAGGTGTGCCCTCACTGTTTCCCAGCATGTTTCCATCAGTACCGAAGGACCATGCACAGTGACTGCTGGCCATCATGGACCCACCCATGGTTCCACTAATCAGGAGGTATAACACCTGACTTAGAGATTCCTTCAGAATCCAAAATATTACCCTGGGATTTTTTTTAGTGTTGCACTGAGGACTTTTTCCAAGTTATTGAAATGGTTTGGGTTGAGACCTTAATGAACAAATAGTTCTGACCCTCCTATTTTTGGCAGGGACACCTTCCACTAGACCATGTTCCTCCAAGCACCACCCAATTTTATCATAGAGGAGAATAATCAAGCAGAATACTAGAGCTCTCAGCAAAAATTAAGTTTTATTATCAGAAATATGTTTATCATTTACTGAAGAACACCTATTATAAAATAACCATCCCAAGCACCACAGTATCACTACTTCATTATGTGCTTTAGACCATTTTTCCCAAGGCAAGGAAGGATTGCCATCAGGAATGGCATCCTTGTTGTAAGATATTACATGAAGTTTTTTTTTTGTTTTGTTTTGTTTTGTTTTAACCTTCAAACCCACTACAAATTACGGTATCATTTTAAGTGATGAAATGGAGAAGGTCCTTTTTAATGCAGTCTCTCTGCCTGATCCACACTAGAAAGAAGAGTTATTTTCTTTGGAGACTAATGCTTCGATAAGATCTGTCTGTATCCAAGTATCTGGGAACTCAAGATCCAATGTCACCTTTCATTTTACTTACTCCTTTCTCTGTCCGTGGTGCAGGGATCTAGGTATACAGTTACTCCAAAGTTTTCAGAATATTTTCTTGGCCATAATTTATAAATTAAATCCCCAAAGAATTATCTTTCTTAAATCACAAATTAAATAAGATTTTATGAAAGAAAGAAAAAAAAAAAAAACAAAAAAGGTTTTAAAGGACTGAGAGGTGTAAATCATACCTCCTAGGGATATCTCTTGGAATCTGGAGTCCAAAACAAAGTTTTGCCACTTTTACTCAGAGGCCACCTGTTTTTTACTGGCCTAGCATTTTGACCAGACAAGAAATTGGTTAGTTTGGTAAAACATTAACCAGGCCAACAAACTGTTCTTGGCTCCACATAAGTAGATAGTTACCTTTTTAATTTGTAACAAAATTTTGTGTAAAACACCTTGGACTAGGATTTTGAGTTGCACCTGCTCCCAGTGTTGTATTTTGATCAGACCAACTGACTCTTTTTTAATGTTTAATGCTTTGTTTTGAAATTCAGGCTTGCTACTTCAAAAGAAAATGGCCTGGAAAGATGATTTAAATAAATAATGATCAGTCAGTTATTATTATTCAAGAGAGGCTGCAACATAATGTATTTTTCAACACCAATGGGGTTTATATAATGCTATTATTGTACTAGTAATTCAATTACTAAAAATTGCAAAACAAAACCTCAAAACAAAACACAGTTTGGGGCTATTTATTTATTTTTGTTACTGTATCTGTATCTAAAGCAAGGCTTCTCACAGATCTTCTGTAAGGCATTTTTTATGCTCTGATTTGGCCATATCTTTCCTTCCCCGATTAACTCACACTGATTTCCAACCCTGCCCGCTCTATTTAAGCTTTAAGATTAAAATGTCCCTGGGCATGCCCACTCCATCTCTTTTTATCAGACAAAGTCATCATGAAGGAGGAATCGCAGGAATCTCACTCTGGGCTCCAGGAGCCATTAAAGCTTGACCTGTGACTCTGGCATTCCTCACGTCTCCTGTGCAGTCATTCCTTTGCTGCCACAGAAACTCCCAGTTATTGCTGGCAGCGATGGCCAGCTGCTTTGATCACCTGCCTTGCAGGGCGTGCTTCCTGTGGAGGAAAATTACGGACACTATTCCATGGCTCCAGCTATAAAAGCAAAACTCACTGCTTTCCTCAGCTTCTTCCTAAGCCAATAGATGCTGAAATAAAAACACAAAAAGTTCAGCTGTTATTTTGTCAACCTACGTCTGTCCAGTGAGGAAGATGCTCAGCTGATGGGATTACTTTAGAGGTGTCATGAGAAAAATGATCATCCCATGTGGATGGGGATTCCCTGCACTAGTTTAGCTGGCCATGGGAAAGGCGGCTTTTATCTTTTTTTTTTCTTAAACACTCAGAACAAAAAACTGTATTTCCATTCCTGACCTACCACCTTCTCGTGGGTACATCATCTTCAATTCAAAGGCCTATCCCTAAGCTTGTTGTCTGTCTTACACTAGACTTTTCACATACTCGTACTTCATACTTCTCATGTCCTTTATATAGCTGCATGCGTATTTATGTAACCATATGATAAGTTATATTTTCAGATGCCTTTTGTTTTCATTAATTTTTTAGAAAAGTTGTTCTGGTGCTTTGTTTCACGAACACAACCTTACAAATGCTACTGAGAAATAAATCAAAAGAAATTACGTAAGGTATAGAGCCTGAGTAGTGCCAAGCTTTTCTTTTCTGCACTGCACATGCAAAGTTTGTCTAGTTAATTAAGAACAAACACAGCACAACTAGCTCCTACATCAGGAATTTAATTTCCTTGAAGCTAAATAAAGACCAAACAAAAGCGTTCTTGTTACAATTCCCATCTTCAAAGGAGTTTATTTATTTCCTTTATAGGCCTGGACAGCCTTGAGCTCTCTGTGTTTAGATTAAATCAGCTCCAGAATCCTCCTGTCCCTCTTAGCTGTAAACAATGTTGAAGCGGGAATGATACCTCAAGACTGAAGCTGAAGTCAGTGGGATTAAGTGGGAAAATGTTGCCAAGAAGCCGGAGCAGCCCTGGCCTAGACTGTCACGGGCTTGAGCCCCAGCAGGTCCCCAGCACTGGGCGAGCAGCTGAGAACAACACCACAGTTCCCTGGTTATTTGCTGGAAGGGGCATCTGTTCCAACCACAGCAAACCAGCACAGTGCAAAGAGCACTTTGACACATGTGATGTCGGTCAGTCTCCGTGATGCACTCAATAAACCTTCTTCATTTTCTCTTCTTTTCTCATCTTGAAACTGAGACCTGCACCTCCAAGTTGCAAAATTTAACTACTTTTGTCCACTACATCCTTATTTGTAAAGGGTTTGCATCCTTCACAGATTACTAAAATAAATCACAGCATCAACTCTACATTTTTGACTAGCCACAAATATTCCAGTTTTTTTCTTCACAGTATTAAAAAAAATATTCTTAAGCCTGTAAGCTGCCTGTGAGGAAAACAAAATGTCACTTTTTTACCCTGGAAGCTGTTGATGGTGAAGCTAGGTGGGAGAAATGAATCCAGCCCAGGAGTGATGAGTGCTGGATGTCTGGTGAGGGCCCCAGGGGCAGCACAGGGAGGGGAATTACAGCCTAAGAGGTCACCTGGCATGCATTTTTTGTTTGAGGATACTTTGGGATACCCTGGCATGCAGAAACCTTGCCTCTGGTGGGTCAGGTGAGGACAGGGATTTGTGTGAAAGCNAGAAGAAAATTATAATTTTATTTTAGATTAAGATTAATTATAAATGCATTTTAGTACTTTTGGAACCAGTGAAGACAAGATTACCTGTGTTAACTTATAATGAGTAATTTTTAAAATAGACATTACAATTACAATATGAAATATGGTGAAAACATGCTATACATAAACTGTACATAGAGCCCAACAAGTTTTTTCTCCTCCTTGAACAGGGAACTCTTCCTGCCATTGCTCTGTGGTGAACACTGGCCAGAAGAAACAGGAAGCTCACACGAGGACAGTGCCATGCTGAGTGCTGCACTTGGAAGACAGGAGGCTGATGAGATGCCTGATGACATTTTAGTACCTGAGGAGAACATGATAATTGTGGAAAACTTNGAGGAAAATTACGGACACTATTCCATGGCTCCAGCTATAAAAGCAAAACTCACTGCTTTCCTCAGCTTCTTCCTAAGCCAATAGATGCTGAAATAAAAACACAAAAAGTTCAGCTGTTATTTTGTCAACCTACGTCTGTCCAGTGAGGAAGATGCTCAGCTGATGGGATTACTTTAGAGGTGTCATGAGAAAAATGATCATCCCATGTGGATGGGATTCCCTGCACTAGTTTAGCTGGCCATGGGAAAGGCGGCTTTTATCTTTTTTTTTCTTAAACACTCAGAACAAAAAACTGTATTTCCATTCCTGACCTACCACCTTCTCGTGGGTACATCATCTTCAATTCAAAGGCCTATCCCTAAGCTTGTTGTCTGTCTTACACTAGACTTTTCACATACTCGTACTTCATACTTCTCATGTCCTTTATATAGCTGCATGCGTATTTATGTAACCATATGATAAGTTATATTTTCAGATGCCTTTTGTTTTCATTAATTTTTTAGAAAAGTTGTTCTGGTGCTTTGTTTCACGAACACAACCTTACAAATGCTACTGAGAAATAAATCAAAAGAAATTACGTAAGGTATAGAGCCTGAGTAGTGCCAAGCTTTTCTTTTCTGCACTGCACATGCAAAGTTTGTCTAGTTAATTAAGAACAAACACAGCACAACTAGCTCCTACATCAGGAATTTAATTTCCTTGAAGCTAAATAAAGACCAAACAAAAGCGTTCTTGTTACAATTCCCATCTTCAAAGGAGTTTATTTATTTCCTTTATAGGCCTGGACAGCCTTGAGCTCTCTGTGTTTAGATTAAATCAGCTCCAGAATCCTCCTGTCCCTCTTAGCTGTAAACAATGTTGAAGCGGGAATGATACCTCAAGACTGAAGCTGAAGTCAGTGGGATTAAGTGGGAAAATGTTGCCAAGAAGCCGGAGCAGCCCTGGCCTAGACTGTCACGGGCTTGAGCCCCAGCAGGTCCCCAGCACTGGGCGAGCAGCTGAGAACAACACCACAGTTCCCTGGTTATTTGCTGGAAGGGGCATCTGTTCCAACCACAGCAAACCAGCACAGTGCAAAGAGCACTTTGACACATGTGATGTCGGTCAGTCTCCGTGATGCACTCAATAAACCTTCTTCATTTTCTCTTCTTTTCTCATCTTGAAACTGAGACCTGCACCTCCAAGTTGCAAAATTTAACTACTTTTGTCCACTACATCCTTATTTGTAAAGGGTTTGCATCCTTCACAGATTACTAAAATAAATCACAGCATCAACTCTACATTTTTGACTAGCCACAAATATTCCAGTTTTTTTCTTCACAGTATTAAAAAAAATATTCTTAAGCCTGTAAGCTGCCTGTGAGGAAAACAAAATGTCACTTTTTTACCCTGGAAGCTGTTGATGGTGAAGCTAGGTGGGAGAAATGAATCCAGCCCAGGAGTGATGAGTGCTGGATGTCTGGTGAGGGCCCCAGGGGCAGCACAGGGAGGGGAATTACAGCCTAAGAGGTCACCTGGCATGCATTTTTTGTTTGAGGATACTTTGGGATACCCTGGCATGCAGAAACCTTGCCTCTGGTGGGTCAGGTGAGGACAGGGATTTGTGTGAAAGCTAGAATGAAGGAGTGTGGGAAAATTGATTTCAGAGCATGGTATCTCCCTGTTGTCTGCTGGTAATAGCTTTTGATACATATTTTAAAAATAGTGTGGTATGTGAAAAGTTCAGTTTTCATTGCAAGGTATAATCTGTGCAGAATGTACCTCGGTACAGAAATTTAATAGCCTTGGCTCTCCATCTTGCAGCTCCTGGAGCCTAGAGTTTTCCAGCCCACTACTAACCCAGTTTAAATAATTCCCTGGGAGAGCACAGGTCATGCATGGCATACTTTCATCAAACTGCTTTTTATGCCAATAAATTAAATAAATAATAAACAAATTGGATTGCTAGTAATAAGCAGAGACTAAAACAGTGTTTATCAAGAAAAAGATGATGAATTACCCTCTGACCTCTGGTTAGGAAGAAGAAAACCATGATGTTGGGGGTTGAGAAAGAAGACAGGAGGCTGATGAGATGCCTGATGACATTTTAGTACCTGAGGAGAACATGATAATTGTGGAAAACTTTAAAAGCTATTTAAAAATAAATTAAAAAAAGAAGTAATTCTCCTCAGACTACACTGGTGTGTGAGAAATTCTATCCTTCAAAAACAATGTTTTTTAATGAAAGTGATGTTTAATTTATGTAGATAGAATAACTTTAAAACACTTCCAATTACATTTTTTGTCCTTATTGTTACAAATATCTGATCCTTTGGAGTTTTGGAAAGCCAGAAATGGTGGATAGCTCTACCAAGCTTGTCACTAAATTCTATCATCATACTGGGCGTGTTTTGCAGGTTGTCTGCTTCTTAATCTCTTCTTATAATTACAGAAATAATTGCACATGCACTCATTTGCACAGTACTTTCAGTTCCAGGGGGGAATATACTATAAAAGCATTAAGTGTTATCTTACTAGTGACAAGTATATTAAAAATTACTGCAAATCTCCCATGGAGAAAATGTTGCCAAACCTGAAAGTGATTTTTATTACATCCTTTTCGTATTACACAGGCAATAATATATCTGTCATAAAGCTTTAACACGTGCCTTTTTTTTTTTTTTTTTTTAATTAGATGTAATTTTGCAATTAGTTCCGGAGTATAGCTCCGGGGACGAATGAGATCGATAAAAGTATTTAGCCGTTTCATCTTTAGCATGCGTGATGGTTCAAATATCACCCAGCTGAATTTCCTGCTATCCTCTGGGACTGCAGATTGGCCATGAGCTGCTGGTGAGCTGCACCTTGCCTGGAGAAGTCGTTCTTGTGTTCTGCGCTGTCCCACCACCACCACTACCACCACCATCATCATCATCACCATCATCATCATCTGCCTCACTCTGAGGTCAGGGAAAGCCACGTAACCCACTAGTGAAATGGGCTGCTTATTTTTCTAGTGAAGAAAAGCAGGAAAAGTCAGATTTGGACGGGAAATATTTCCATAAGACAGAGTTAGTCACAGGGAAGGTTTTGGCACGATAACGCCAAGGAGGAAATCCTATCAGTGTGAGCAAGAGCTAGAATAAACAAGTCACTACAAATACTTCTTTCCCCTTTAATAAATATTTGACTGAGGTCATCAACCTTGCCTGAACTGGACCTGTATTTGATAACACAGACCATTCCTCCCTCTTACAGCTGAAAAGTGCGTTTGCTTGTTTTAGAAATCAGAGCTTGCAAATCTGTTTGCACCCAAAATCTGTTTTCTGCCCTGTATATCAACAAACAACCAAGAACTTTTAGTACTCGGGTATACTGTAAAAATGTAATTACATGGTCTCTGTTCTTGTTAATTAAACGTAGTTAGTGAATACTTATTTTCTATCCCCCCAGCCCACCAATCAAAATTTTTTCTGGAAAGCCATGATGCTCACAACACCCAGAGCCATGTGCCCGTGAGGTACAGACAGCCCAAACTTCAGCAGTTCACAGCCACCCCACGATGCCATCACATCACTGATGATGCAAGAGTTTAGGGGACATGGCTCTCCACTTTATTTGTCTCAGTGACACTCTTTGGTCTGTAGGGAAGAAATAATTCAAGTATTCCTCTGGTCCAAATTGTTTTCCTTTTGTTTTGGAACACTCAGTGTTAAAGTGCTTAGGTACACGGGACGAAGGATGGGAACAAACCTGAGAAGCACCAAAATTGGTTATGACCAATTTAATTGTGTTCCCCTTCACCTTTGTTTTACTCCCCTTCACCTCTGCTTTCTGAATTTTCTGCCTAAATATCAGACCCCAACCTGGGGCTGCAAAAATTCTCTGGCCAGCAGAAAGAACTGGGATCTTTTTAACCAGCCCTTGGCTTTTGAGTGTTTTCACAGCTATCAGCTTCTTGGCATCTGCTGCAAGATTATTTTCTTGCACCACATATCTGTAAGTACATGGTCTCATCGTTCAAATGTATGAAATATCAAAATGTTTGAAGTCCTAAAGAGACAGCAGCCATCATCTGTGAGTTTGAGGTAAAATCTGTGTGATTTCATAAGCAAGCATGGCAATACTTCCTCAAATCCTGCGAGGTTTGCACAGGATGTGCTCTGCTTCACTCTCTAAAGCACAACGCAGCTGATAACTCCTGAGGAAACTGCCCAGATTCCTGGCAACCAGAAACTACAACAGCCTCATTTTCCTTACATTGATGCTGCCAGAGCAGCAACTTCTAAAAATGTCATGCTTCTATCTGTAATGCAGTGTTTCACATAACCAAAGATCTCACAGGAAATACATACAGTAAAGCTGTTTCAGCTCTGTGTGAGAGACTTGATAAAATACATTATGTCCTAAAAGCTAAAGAAAAACATGGCACAAATTGCCAGGCTGTCTGAGAGCCAAGGCGTTTGGTAATTCTCGAACTGTGTCCTGTAAATTGGGTACAGAAAAGACCCAGAGATCAGCAGAGTTTGCAGATTAAGATACCACCACCATTTATTGTAGCTGAGGAAAAGGCATTATGGGCTGGTGCTCCATAAGGAACCCCGTGGGGAGGGAAATCCTTGGACCCCCAAAATTTGGGCTTACCGTCACATCTGCTGCCTTACCCCATGGAGTCCTTCCTTCACAGGCCATGGTATAGATGTTTCAGAGGAGGAAAATTTCTCAAGCATTTTTCCACTGCTATATTTCTTCTAATATTATTTTAATCGGTTTCTCAGTGTGTTCTCCGTAGATCCAAAGAACGAGCAAAGTCTTTCTGTGGCTAATCTACTGGCCATAAATTCTCAGACAGTAGTGAAAGCTTGTGTGACCTCATGGATAAAGTGTTTGCTTCATATTTTGAAGGTCGTAAATTCAAATCCTGTTAATAGTCTCTTTTTATTAAATGTCTCATAGCTTATTTTCAGTGGTATAATTACACACTAGGTCAGTTAATTATTGCTGAATTCCTCCAGCAACAGCAAAAAGGGCAAACTACCCGCTAAAAACAACTCAGAAAGTAATACTTACAAAATGATTAGCAATTTAAACAGTCCAATTAAATGAGACAATTAAGTTTAAGTAGTTTTCTCATTAGAGTAATTTTCTGTACTCATAACTGCACAGAAGCCTTATAAGGCTTTGTGGGAGCTGGGGAGCTCGATGCATTTCCATGAGTGTAAGTGTTGCATGACTGGGGCTCAATATGTATGTATCTGATGAAAGGATTTGGCGGGGGGAATTTATAAACGGGCTCATGGGAGAAGTTGGTCAGAGAGAGAGAGATCTATTTTCTATAATAGACTCTTGTTTACCTTGCTGAAAGAGATACCGCAGGCCTTTCCCGGGTTTATCAGGAAGGACGGTCCTATTCAATCCTACAGGAGCAAATAACACCTTGTTGTGAACCCATATTTCTTGGAGACGTGAGAACATAACACAAATAAAACTGGCCTTCTGGGGGCCTTCATGGCCGTACATCGAAATTAATGTGCTGCTTTGTTAAGTAGCTGGAACACTTTGGGTGGAAACACCTTGATTTTCCCAACTTGGGGGAGCATATATTTGTTTCTCGGGGCTCAATGCCAATGCTTTGGCTTATATTGAGAAATGCTTGACAGAATAAATAATAAGCTGTGGAAAATGCATATATATATATCTAGGGAAAGTATAGCCATGTGCTAAAAACTCAGCCTGTATCCTTTAGTCATGTTTCAGGGTGTCAAAGAGATTTCTGATTACCAATTGTGGTTTATTTTCTGATAGCCTCTTTCTTTATAAGTGTTGGGTGAAAGCAATGACGCCATGCAGCATGGACATGACAAATCATGCAAGTGGCTCCCTGGGCAAGCTTGCTCAGCTCAGGCAAGCCCAGTCTGGCTGTGGCTCCTGGGAGAGCTGGGTGAGACCGTAAGAGCTCTGTGTTCACCATCAGGTGTGTGCCAAAAGCAGGGCAAGGTGTTGGGGAGAAGAGTTTTTCCGTGTCCCAGAGGATTGCAGCTCTGCCAGCAAGTTGGATGAAGGGAGCCTTCAACAGCTGCTAAAGCCTAAAGGAAATCAGCCCTGAAGGGTTTTTATACCTGTATGAAAGTGTTCAGCTTTGTATTTACCTTGGAGTGCTTTTTTGTGACAATTTTATCTTAACACGTCAGAATTTAAAAAGAAATGAGTGGCAAGAATAAGGAAACAAATGCATTCTTTCCAGAGGTGACTTTCAAACTAAAGCCAGGACCATTTGTCTTGAAGCTCATTTCACATTAGAATGTGTTTCTCACAATATGTTAAGCCCTAAGGGGAATGCTAAGATGAAAAATGTGTTTTAATTATTTCGTAAGGGTTAAACAAAGAGAGTTGAAACTTTATCTCTTCTTTCTACAGCCATCCATGCATGAAATTAAGAGAATTCTATAATGCACACAGCAGAGAAATAGAGCACCAAGAGCACAATGAGGCTGAAATCCAGCACACACTCAGCACTGGATAAAGAGGGGAGCAACCTCTCTGTGTGGAAGTAATCCCACGAAATTCCCTTGTAAGATTTGTGTACAAGACAATTGTGTCTCTGCAGCTATGTTGCCATGTATTAAAGATTAAATTAATTGTCAGTGGCAGAGAGGAATCTATGAGAGCAAGCTGAAATTGTCAGTGGTAACACACTGTGATACTGATAATTTCACAGGTGAGGATTTATTTTCCCTATCTATGATATTGTATGAAAATACTTTGTTATCCCAAAGATGTGGGGCATGTCAGGAAAAGGAGTGCTATGAGCTTACCTCACGACTGCTTTCCTTCTCTGGGGCAAAAATCACCGAATCGCAGAGTGTTTTGGGTTGGAAGGGACCTTGGAGGTCATCTGGTTTCAAGCCCCCTGCCATGGGCAGGGGCACCTTCCCCTAGACCAGATGAATCACTGTTGTGGTCTCTGTTTATCCTCCAAGCTGCATGTCTGCAGCCAAAGAAAGTCAATGTTCCCTTCTTCCAGACCGCAGGCTGGTTTGGCAGCCAGGGCTGACCTTACGCAGCAGCAGAGGATGAAATAACACTTGGAAAGTGTTCAGTGATGGTGCTGAGCTCTGCTACAGCGACTCCGAGGTCCTGACTTGAGGTGTGGCGATAATAGGAATGAAATACCGATGAGCTGAGGGTAGCAAATGACATTTTGTAGTGCTCTCTGGGGAGAGATGAGCAATTTTCAGACACCTCTATACTGCCGTACACAAATGTGCAATCAGTAAAGGCAACCTCAATGTTATGTTTTCAGTGGGAATTTAAAACACCTGTTATATCCCAGAGGAATTGGACACAGCCTGTGTGTTTGATGAAGATTGGTTTGGCTTGTGCACTAGCACGCTTTCTGATCATTTCACCTTAATTAAAATGTAGCTCCACCAATGACTAACTGATTCACAAAATCTGCTGTCACAAATTTTAATTTATAAGATGTTACTTGTCAAAGAAATTTTCTTTGTTGCTTACATGACTGAGTGCCAAGTGATTCCTCTTTTGTTTCCTGAAACCCTTTTTGAATGGAAAAAAAAAATAGAGATGATATTAGAATAACTAAATAGGGTTCACAAGTAACAAGAAACCAGAATTGTGTATTAGAATATAAGCTGGGAAAATCACTCATTTGACATTCAATTAAGAAAACTATATGACCATTTAAATTTTTTTCCCTATGTTTTATTTCTCATTTGTTAACTTTTTGTTCCCTAAACCGTAATTCAAAAAGGCCCGAAAGGAGGAAAGGGTAGTAAAGCTGGTACACAAGCATATTACATACACAGAAACTCTTTAAAACTCAACATGGTTTCTTAAGTCTTGGCTTGGATGATCTTTACTGAGGTTGCAGAATATATAATCCACTGCTGAGAAAGAATCCTAAAATGTGGAAACTGAGAAAATGGCACTTCTTCCTTCTCCCAGCTCCAAAAAGCCCAAATAAAATGTAGAGGAGCCATATTCTGTTACAAAGCAAATGTCTGAATATCAGTCCTATCAAAATCCATGATGATGCTCCTCTGTCAAATTGTGGCCACGATCATGACTTCCTGAGAATAAATTTATTTGCAGTTTTGCATAATCTGCGTTTATTTTTTTAAATTCAGTTTGAATGCCATGACTTATTTCATAGCAATGAAACAGTAATGAAAAGTTAATTAGCCCAAGCAGTGGAGAAGAGCAATTAGCACTCCCTGTCTCCTTGCAAAAAAGACAGTGCGTCTTTGGAAAACCCAGGAAAACAGCGGGAAGCTGGGGATGTGGTGGGGAGAACACGTCAGTATGTTTACCAGATAAAGAAAGAAAACATACTAAAAATGTTAATGCTGCAGTGCAAAGAATCGTTGCATTAGGCTTTCAAGTGGTACCTCTTCCTCAGTGTGGATGTCCTTTATTCTGTATCCACTGCTGTTTTGGCCAGTCATAATCAGATGCAGAGATCAAAGGCTGATGCGGGATGCAATGGATGGGAGCAGAGAAACACACAAGGAGAACAGGAGCAGGTGGCTTTACTGTTATTGTACGAATAAAATCAGAAACACACCTGTGCAAGCTTGGAACCAGATACAAACATCACTGCAAAAACAGGGAAGAGAAGGAATACAAGGAGTTAACAGAGCCAGTCACTGTGCAGTAAGTAGCTTTGCTGAGCAGGTTTGCTCAGGAGAGACAGTTCATAGATTCTGAGTATTTGAAAAGCCTCAGAAAGGCCTGCCATCAGCTGCCTATCTTTAGGCAGCCCTTGGTGCTGTGTGTGTTTGAACTGTTTATTTGGATTGCGTTTTGTTTACTTCCTCTGGTTTGCTCCTGTGCCACCCACAGAAATCTCTCGGCTGCATTCCCCAAAGGACAAATAGTGCAGCAAAATAAATATGTAATATGAAAGAGGAAAAAATAAAAATGGGAGAGGCCATAGATGTATTTGATATGACAAAAAGAAAAAGGGACCATGAGCTCAATTTCAGCTCAGCAAGAGCGCTGCTTGCCTGGTAATTACCTCTGCCCTCCTGCTTTGGATTTGCAGTCTGAAAGCTGCCACCTTTCAGATAAACCAACCTCAAAACCTCTTACTGAGTAATCATGCAAAGTAAAAGTGAACTGCATGAGAAAATTGAAGAATTTGTCTCACGTAACAGACAAAAATGTGGGACAGAAGCGTGCAAACCAAATGGGAGGCACGCAGAAATGTTTGATGATGATGATGATACTGAGTCAGGGTTGCGTGCTGGACTCGGAAAACGGAAGGTGAAGGTTTCAGAAACAGCCTGAGAAATCCGTCTGGAGGGATGTGCGCTGTGCCAGTGAAGGCTCCCCACAGGGATGACTGTTCCTCAAACCCTCCCACTCTCAAAACTCCCAGTAGTTTCTATAGGTCAAATCATACAGTCATGTAGGTTGGGAACGACCTCAAAGATGATTGAGTGCAACCATTAACCCAACATTTTCAAGGCCACCACTAAACCATGTCCCTAAATGCCACACCTACAAGTCTTTTAAATGCCTCCAGGGGTGGTGACTCAACCACTTCACTGGGCAGCCTGTTCCAGCACTTGACAAGGCTTTTGGTGAACAAATTTTTTCTTATATTGAATCTGAACCTCCTCTGGCACCACTTGAAGCCAATTCCCTGGCCTGTCACTGCTTGCCTGGGAGAAGAGGCTGACCCCCACTTGGCTACAACCTCCTTTTAGGTGGTTGCAGAGAGTGATGAGGTCCCCCTGAGCCTCCTTTTCTCCAGGTTAAACACTCCCAGCTCCCTCAGCCACTCCTCTGGAGATTTGTGCTTCAGACCCTTCACCAGTTTTGTTGCTCAATGTTTCAACATTAAGGTCGCTCAACAGTAGGGGTAAGCAGGATCAGCTTCTTGGAAATCTTAATTCTCAAGAAAAGGTTTCAGGAATGCCAAACTGGATGGGTTTTTTGCTTAGCCTCAGAGGGACAGTGAGGTGTGCGTTCTGATAGAAGAAAAATCAAGGAGGAAAAGTAGCCACATAAATGAGCCCCAGTAATAGGATATGTCCTCTCTTCTGCTGGAATCAGTGGGCACAGGGCCACCAACCCCCCTTTGGATATGACTCTGCTGCAAGGGGCTTAAATCCACTTGTGGAAATCAAGAATGTCTTTCAATTATACTGGTTTTCCATGGACTATTTATAGAAATAAATCATTTCAGATCGTTTTAGTTAATGCCATTCACAACCAGCATGTCCCACATCTCCCGAGAAACTCACAGTCCTGAACAATTTTAATCAACAGGAGTCTTTGATGGTAACAGAGTTCTCCATGACTTTCAAGTAGGGAAGATGGAAGTTTGCAGCAGCAAACAGTATTGACATTTTGTAGTCACTGCATTAAAACATTCAGTAATGGGCAAATAAGAGAAATTAGGGTAAACAAAACAGTGTGTGTTCGTGGAGGTAGGCATGATATGCCTCGGGGGTGCTGTGAGCACAGAAATGAAGTCCAAATGACTCAGCATCCAAGACAAGCACATTTATCTTCGGGACATGTTCTTTGTTCCACCTGCATAATGGCAGATTATATTCTGTTAAGAACGGAATATTATAGTAGAAGTATTTACACATCTTTAATGCATACAGCCCTTTTGTACAATAAACGTTTCATTGTTTTCCCATCAATGGCAAATGTTGCTCTGCTCATATATTTATTTTTCTCTGTGATGATCTGTAATTCTGTTCGGAGTTTCGGTGTGTGTCTCATACAGTGACTACAGCCAGAAGTATAACCAGCTCCTTTGCAACTCCCAAATTAACTTTTAACCTTCAGTTTCCTATTTCCTGTGTAACTGTCACAGAATAAATACCAACTCCATGGCCACTCGTATGCAATAGTCCTGGAATCCTTTGGGGTGCACTGCTACAGGAAAAAGGAAACAGGACTTTAACTCCTTGAAAATTGAGTCATCACCAACCTTTGAAAGTGTAAACAGTGAGAAGCATATTAGAAAAGCAGAAATGAACAAAACAAGTCTGTGGAGACAAAGAAGTCAATGCTGCAGAGGAGTGAACCCACTCCAGAGATGAGAGAACTCCCATGTCTGAAGGTGGTGTTAAAACAACAGCATTAATGAGGGCATAGGAAAGGCAAACCAAAACAAACCAATTAAACAGAGTATTTTATGTTTTTACCTCTCTTTAAGCCAGCAGAATAACAATTATGGGCAAAATTGTTTTTAAAAGACTGCTTTACTCAGGAAAACTTTAAAACCTGATGTGCTTTGATAAGAAATATTCTTTTAAAGTAAACCTGAACTAAGGGCTTAGAGCTAAATAACAGAGGCCTGAATTAAAATCCTGGAAAGGTTTTAGGTCAGGTCAATGAGCTTACTGGCACCTAGAAAATAAGTGCTGCTTTCAGATATCTGTTGCAACAGAAGAAGCACAACCATAGTTTACGATGATAGGATGTTCTCTTATCAGTTTGAAAATGAGGCTCTCAGATTGTCTTCCACAAGCTTTCAGGTGTTTTATTCAGTGATGATTTCTTGCAATGTGAGTGAAAAATCCTATGAAGAGCAGATTATCCCCTCTGAGGGCTGGGAGCTAGATCCTAATGTACAAAATCATTTTCCTATTTTCTTCCTTTCCAGATATCCTGGAAATAGAGTAAGGGAAAGGGCTGCTGTTTCTGTTTGGGTGTTCTCTTTATTAGAGTGGCTTTAACAAGAGGAGTAACACTCTTCTGAAGTTTTTCAAGCCTTCTCCCAATGTCCTGCTCCTTCACATCAGCCTAGAAGTCTAGAGAAAATTTAGAGAGGGACTGGAACCCCTGTTTATTTCTGGGAAGGAATGCTCTGATCACAGCATCCAATTAACTGCCTGCAGGTGCCAGGGGCTGCTCCAGGTCCTCACTGCCCTTTCCTGCAGGTACAGTCTGCCCCGGGGCTCAGCTGCAGCTGAAACCCAAAACACTGGTCTGCAACCACAAAGGCAAAGTAAAGCCCTCTACAAAAGCCCTGGTTTGATTTTGTTCGTTGTTTTGTTCTTGTATTTAAGTATCCAGAACATTATCAAGCATAAGCAACTAAAAGAGATACATTTTCTCAGAAACAAGAATATCAAATGCTAAGAATCAATATAGCCCCACCATGTGAAGGAGTCCCCAATAGTCACTAACAAGAAAAAAAAACCCCAAAACAGAACCCACAAACTCACCCACACCACACCCCCCAAAACCCCCCAAAAAGCTACCAAAAAAACCCCAAGTCCAAACTAAAAGCCTTTTCTGTCCTGAATGTTCCTTTTAAAGATTTTAATTCCCCTGGGCTCCACCCACTATCCCAGGTGAAGGACGTAAGTTCTGCAGGCAAGGCATTGGAGGAGTGATGGATAAATTTATATCAACATAAACCTTGGGCAAGGAGTTAAAAAGGCAGTACTTATGTCTGGGGGTGAGCTCTCAGCAGGGAAGAGCCAATATCTAGTGATGCTCGTGGGGCTGGCGGGAAGGGAGAAGGTGACTCTATTTTCCTTTAGTAAGAAAACAAGACAAAATAGTGAATATGTGAAATTACTTATTGTAAACTACTTTTTTCTTGTAGGAGTGAGTTGTAGTCCTAGAAGAAGAAGGATTTTATATGTCTTGGTGCAATAGAGCAGTGAGTGTTTAGTGAGACTGAAGGCTGGTTTATATCCTTGAGAAATGTCTCCTGTGACTCCATATGAGGGAAAAGAAAGAAAATAAAAGGCATAGTGATGGCAGAAGAAGGGCGAGAGAGATAATTTATGTAACTCCCCAAGGTTTCATTCAGATGTGTGGGAAGAGGTGAGGGCAATGGGGGCCCCTTCCATATCTCTTAACCCAACATAATGGTTCTCAGACTGGGTAATAATTTTTAAGGTTGCAGTCAAAATGTGGAAAGATTAAATACAGGATTTCACTGACAAAGGAGAAGTGTACTGCTTCTTTATTGTCTTGCTGCTGATAAAAAGGTCTCTTGACTTAATGATGTTAAGCCATTAAACAGTTTTAGTAAACCAGCCCACAGAATTAAAGTAATACAACAGAGCCTTATTGCAAAATATAAATTTCCAAGGCCTAGGTTCTGTACTTAATCTGTATTTTTCTAATGATGCAAAAGATGTATAAAAATAAAAGACAATTACGAGAAGAGACTTGGCTGTTAGAGGCATATTTCTGCAATAAATTATTTGCAGAAACATGGTAGTAATTCTGTTGAGTTCAAATGCAGTATGATCATGAAAAGTGTAATTAAATTACAATTTAAAATATGTGAACCATCTGCACTGCAGTGTGAATCGTAGTGCTACACAGGGAGTATTGATGATGGGTTCTGTATTGTGTAGTCAAATAAAATCTACTGGAGCCCTGCCTATTTTCCAGTCCCTTCAACATTTGTTATTAGTAGAGCATTCCCTTTTGCCTTGTCTAACTTATTAGTGTTACACTTCCATGGCTCCATAATTGCTTCCAAGACTTTGCAAAATCTGAACTTAATATGTTTTATCTCGTGTATGCTCTCTCCAAATTCATAGTCAAAGTAAAAGGAATAGAAATGAACTTGAAATAGAAACGCAGGTGAGGTTCTTGCTGGATTGTGCTACTGCCAGTAGCAAATATGTGAAAGGGTAGCAGCCGAACTTGATTTAGAACTCTGGTGGAGACATGGGGTTATCTCTAATACTGCTGATGGGGTTTTTTTGACCTTGAGAGAAAGCTATGGGAAACACACCAGGAAAAGAGCTGAGCTGCTAAGCCAAAAGGTATTCAGCTACTGAAAAATGCTGGCTTGGTTCGATGTAATTGTTGATTAAAAGCAACCCCCAGGAATGCTTTGGTTGCTGCCGGCTCCAAGACTGAAATCCCTGTGAAGAGCAGCGGGACTGTGAGTGGATGCCTGGAGGCTGTGGTGTGTGTGCTGCAGACATTCCTCCTTCTGCTGGCTGCTTTCTGGGATGGAGAAAGGTGACATTTGCCCCACTGCGAATGAGCCTGAACCCCCTGTTGCCCAGCCCTTCCACACCTATATTAAGCTCTCCGGCAAGGGAGCAGGTGGCACTGAGGACCTGTTGCCCGGCGGTTGTCACTAATGGGCTGTAAAACCTCCCCAGGAGGTGAAGAACCTCCATGTGCTTTGCTGCCCGGGTGGCTATTAGCTAATAGCACGCTTCCCTCGCCAGCCCTGCCTGGGAGCCGGGATGGAGGGCAGGGATGGGATGTCGTGGGGCTCCAGCAGTACGTTGCCAGGCAGCGTTGTACAGCGGCCTCCTGCTCCCGCTTGATCCTGCTGCAGTTTCCACAGCTGGTGGCTTTCAGCAGGATCTCAGGCTCGTTCGAGGAGGATGGCGTGGCAAACAACAGGGCCACTGGGGGATCTGGGAGAGAGGGAGGAGAAGTTCATCGGGAGCGCTCTCTGAAGGGAATGAACAAAAGTCGTGGGGAATGTCTTAACTATCCTGAGAAGTCATTTAAGGAGACTGGGCTATGCAGCTGGGCATCCTGCTGAATCAGAAGTGCAAACTGAATTAGTACTTTGTGGGATGGTTCCATGCAATTTCTCTCTCATGTTTTTTCCATTTAAGAACAACGGTAGGAAAATTTTGCTGCTTTCTGACTGAGATATAGGGAGGAAAACTTTTGTGTATTGTGGTGAGTTGGTGTTTTTCTGGACTGTGACATGAACTACTTGTCTATTTTAGCCCTAATTCCTGAAAATCTGAGTATATTTAGGACTGGATTTGACACCTCGTGCTCTTGCAGACTTCAACAAGGGGAAGAATTAAAAGCGGGGAGGAAGGGGCAAGGTCAGTTGGTTTTCAATGTTTGTTTTGAGGTTTTTTTTTCAGTTGGTTTCAATGGTTTTGAGAAAGATAAAAGCTTTTTCGAGGAAAAAGAAAAGCAAGACTGAAGAGGGCTTCAGACAACATATTTTACATATGAGTGCTATGTAAAATGATAAACAAAGGGGATTAATTTAAAGGAAAGAGAAAACAACCAGCCACCACTGGGAGCTGGTGCAGAATGGATGCTGCATCAGGTATCCCTATATATTATGCATTAATGTCACAAGGGAGTATGGATAAATCCAGAAATATAACCCCAAAGCTGTGCCCAGAAGTGCCAGGCGACTGAGTCTCCAAGCTACGGAGACTGCATCTTTCGCAGGATTTATTTTTGCATGGGTTTTGAATTGAAATTAAAGGAATATAGCCAACATCCAGTAAATTTTGAAGTACACTGAGTAAAATTAATCATGAGTAGAATCCCACTATAGCAAGAAAATTGCCATAAATAGTGCTGGTCTATAAAATCCATTGATGGAGATGCTTTTCTATTCTAGTTTTGGCAGGACACTACTGACAATTAGCAACTCTGAGGGGATTCCTGTTGTTTGTATTAGCTGAGGACCGTGATCAGCTGTGGCCAGAGAGATGTGGAGCTCCTCCTGCTGAGGAGAGACTGCTTCTGTAAAACGAAATCATCACTCATGTGCCTACAGAGAAAGTAAAAAATGCAGTTATATTGCTATTCCAGGTAAATATATATATTTTTAATAATTGAAATGTTATGTAGACAAATCTAAGTTGTGAAAAAGAATGTAAAAGTTATTGATTGCTTCCTACTTCCTGTAGAGTAGTGTGCTGGCATCAGGGGGTGTGCTTCTGGTAGGTTATTTTTATTCATTGTACGCGGTGTTGCTTATGTATGTTGAAATATTTCTTTCCTTACACCTAAATGATCCTAATTTGATTGAATAAATATCGTCTCCTAGGACTACGAGTATGAGTAATGCCCACTGATGTTTCTTTTGCTGAAATGTACCTAGATTTACATTTTTATCCGTTCTTAAACATAGGTCACAGGCTATTTATTATTCTTAGGATCATTTAAAAAGCCCCCCACCAAACCATTGAACCAACTGTTCTAAACCCTTCCCTCCATTTTACATAAAGAATAAGAAAACTTAATGTTTTACTTCAGGGTGAAATATAGCTATATTAGACCAGTTTATAAACAAATTTATTGTTTGTCTGGAACAATTATACTTAGCTTATTGAGATTATCATTCATGATTTGCATGTCTAATAAATAATGCATATTCCAGCTAGTCCCTGAAACCCCCAGAACAAAGACAAACTCTCAGGGGACTTCTGGCAGATAGAAATTTAACATAAAATATATATAAATGTCTTAATAACTTAGCTCTTAGAGCTTTCATTGGGGCGTCTGAACCAGGTCCCTGCCTGCTGTGCTGCTTCCTATTGTTCAGGTCTTGCCTTTCAGCATTTCTCTGAGCTAAAGAAGCTTTACTTGATCGTGATACTTTTAAAATACAGTAACTGTCTGGTTTTATGTGTATTCAGCATTGTCAAATCATGTAATGACAATTATTAGCAATTAGGTAAAACTGGCTGGGCAGGGAAGAGAATTCATATGGGACATTCTTATGACCTGTATTGCAGCCACAAGCTTGTGTATTTTCAGCTGACCCATGAACCTCCAAAAAACAGCAAGGAGCAGACAATTGTAACTACCTGGCCTTCTGGGTAGGTCTAAAAGTATTTGCCATGCCCTGGGTAGGTTTTCATGTGACTCTTCCAGTCATACCTTCCGGCAGAGCCGAATCAAAGCTGTGACGTTCAGCTGTAATGCAGCTCTCTCGCACCAGTCCTTTGACCAGGGCTGTTATTGCACCTGCGTAAGGGAGGCTGCAACATCAAAGCCAACACATGAAAGGGAGAAAAACCCCAGTAAATTTAGGGATTTGATTATTTGTGTAAATCATCATAGATACGGCATCTTTCTTTGATGTAGCCAGCGCGGCAAAAGGTTGGAAGGTCGTACTTGAATGCAAACTGCTTTCCAGCTCCAGCACTGCTCCTCCTCCAGAGCAAGGTCGTGGTGCAATGGTTTCCTCCTCTCATTCCTCCCCGCTCTCAGAGTTTCCAAACAGAGCTCTTGCTCGTTCTTTATTTATGCATCTGCTGGAGAGGGCAATACCAAAAGATGCTGATGAATAGCCCAGTCTCTCTTTTGGCATCCTCAGGGCTTCAAACTAACCCTTCAAATATGAATTATAAGGACATTTCAGTGAAGCTTCAATCTGCATGCCGAAATTTCCTGGGAACTGAGCTAGAAGCACCACAATAAAGTGATAGTTTTTGCAAAATCAGGTTCCTGCGGAAAACAGGTGCCATGAACCTGGGAGATGCAGACTGGGCTCCTCTCAGTGCTGACAGGCAGCCTAATGCTGGATGTCACTTTAATCTCCAGTCTCACCCAGATCAGAGCGAGCATATTGGTTTTGAATCAATAAATGGTAAATTGAAAAGCTTACTTAGTGTTCAGGACCGTATATAAGAAGCATCTGCTGTTTTAATCATACTTGATCAAGATAACTGTAGCTCATTTGCCTAAGCTAATTAGCTGGGGCACTGTTATCAGTGTCTGCCAAACAATGTGGAGTTTTATCCAGGAAAAGTCTGCATTAAAGGAACTGGGTAAAATCTCACATCGCTAGTCTATGGCAAAATAGCACTGGCTGACTTACCAAGCTTGGTGCAACTGTTTAAATGAGCTGCAATTCTTCTCTTCGATGCCCTGCATGGCTTGAAATCCACAGGGCAGGCTTGCTGCAGGAATCCTGGTGAGCACAGAGTTTGGGTTGCAGCTCAGGCTTACTTTGACCTCACTCCTGTAAGCTCCTAATCATGAGAGAAATCTCAGTGAAGTCAGGGTTGTCTTAATGGAACAAGGTATTTTTAAGGGCTGATTTTGTTCTCCCATTTGAATAATTTCTTATGCCACAAGACCGCCATCTTCCTGTGCTTTCAACTGAAAAGCATCGTTCAAAAACAAAAATCCAAGGCCATTTGTCTCCTCAGTGTAATGAGGGAAGGGTTTAGGGCTGTGAACTTGAAGGAACAGAGGTGTTCCTGAAGTGGAACACTTTGGTCCCTTATGTCATTATCATTCCATGGGTATGGGTGAAAGGCAGGATGTCCAAGCTCAAGTTCAATCGTTTCTGTGAATTGGGCAGACAACTGGAGAAAAGCAAAGATGTACTGACAAATTACCCGTGGGATATTGCAGTGATCTGTCCCATGGGGCTGTTGAGTGGATTAATTAGTGATGCTTGGTAAAATAGTCACAATTAATGTATTTTATTAGCCTGCTTTTTTTCCCCTTTTATTTCCCATCTCCATGAAATTGCCTATGGACTTTAAAAAATGCATATAATTGGGATAACAGTCTGGATTTCAAATGCTCAGACAGCAAAGCAAGCTTCCTGTCTGCCCCGTCACATAGAGACCGTGCAGATGCAGTCCCAAAATGATGCTGCAAATGCATTCCCTTATTTCCTCATCTGCCCTCTGGACTGCACAGCTGGGGGAGCTGGCTCTCACCTGCCTGGGACTGTAACACCTCCAGTTCTGCCCAGCTCTGGGACACACAGAGAGTGTGGGACTCACTGTGAGAAGGGGTGGCTGTTCACTCAACCAACAGTCTGTTGAATAGTGCTCCACTCCAAAATTTTTGCCATCAGGCAACAATGATAGCCTTCAACAACTTGTGCATCAGAGAATGAATTTTGCCTTTAACATACCAGTGATGAGCTGCTGCAGGCAGTGACCTACCCTCTGAAATCAATGAAGATGACTTGGGGAAAAAAATGCCAGTGGTAATGAGTTTAGAAAATCAAAAGCATGTTGTTGGAGTAGTATTTGAGCCTGTACTATTGAGGGGAAACAGATGATCTTTCAGATCAGACTAGCAGTGACTTAAAGATACTGTAATGTTTCAATCCTGAATTCCAGGCAGCTCTGAGAGAGGAAACTGCCATTTCCTATCCAATAATAATGCATAATTACTTTAAAAATACTTCAAATGCATCCCGAGGCACAGAAAATATCCTACATCTTGAATACAGATTATGCACAGAGTACACAGGATGAAACAGGAAAAGTGTTTTTTGAAAAGCATGCTTCAGATGCATTTGTTTTGCTGAAAAAAAATTTTGGCTCTTCTAAATTAATTTTAATTGTGCAGTCAATTCATGCTGGAGTGGAAGTCTCTTGTGAGGTAGAAAAAAATATATTTTCTTTACATGCAAGTGGCATTTTAAAGCACCACACAAAGAAAGAAAATTACATCTGCATCATAGATTTTGTATTTCATAGCAAAAAATTGCACTTTAAATCTCATGAATTAAAGCAATGGATTAAATAATATGCATGAAAGCAGACCAGTCACTATCGTATCAGAGAAATTATCCCTTCATGGTTTCAGAAGGAACCAGGCACTTTACGGGGTGCTATGTCAGGAAGGGAAATTAAAATTCTCAGGAGTTAGTTGCTTGGGATTAATGTTTAAATTCCCTGAAAAATATATCCCGGAAAAATGCTTGTCTATTTTTATTTCTGGCAAAGCTGTTTATTCGCGTGTGAACATCTCATTGAAGGTAAGATCCAGGTGCAATTCCTGGAGGATTGAAATGAAACCAGCAGCAAGCAAACTACAAGAGCAACTCCACTGATGCTCACCCCCAGACCTGACAAACAGTGACGGGGCATTGAGTGCACACATTTTAAGTCCTTCTGGCTTTTATCCCATCTGATTAGATTAATCACGAGATTAAGGAAACATGTTAGGAAAGGCTGCAGCACTTTGGTGTTATGACAGGCTTTCTCTGAACATCTGTATGCATAGCAAGGGTGCTGTTTCTTGCTATGAAAGGAGAGAAAACCACTCTGGGATTGCATCTCTGACACTGATTCCAGCAGAGACTTTGCTCTCCTGCCCAGAGATCCTTTGTATCCCAGCGTGGTTTAAGTTTACAGTGCAAATTTTGACAACATGCCCAAACCTTGGAGGGAGGATGCTGCTCCAGTGGGTCTCCAGGTGCTGCTGGAGAAAGCTGTGGCCTTGAGCTTGCTGGTCTGCTGCTGCCCTGCTGCACACTGCTTGCACCGATTAGTCCTGATGGATGATTAGCTTTGGAAATGGTATTAGACATCAGTGTGCCCAAAGTGAGCCTTTCATTCCCCCGTGGACGTGATTATCCCTATCCCCTCTCTGGCGGTGTTTAGTGGGAAAGGAGAAGGGCAGCCTGCGCAGGAGGGCAGAGCTGGAGGCTCAGCCCTCACCAGCCAGAGGGCTTGGAGCTGCTGCTGTTCACCATCTTGTGCAAATCTGAGGGGGCTGACAACATCAAATTAAGTATTGGAAATTACATTAACAGTGCTCCAGGTAGCAGTTTGTGAAATATCCGGCTACTGATGCATATGAATGACTAAACCCATTAGCTTTTCCTGCTAATATTTCCACTAATGATTTCCAATTGGTTTCTCTAACAGGGGAAGCCACACAAGGGAAGCGAAAACAAAACCATTTGGTCTGTGCTAGGTAAAGCTGCAGAAAGTGGTACAGTTTTAATAATTGTGTCTTTTTTTCTTGCCTTTCTTTCCCTGAAAGCATACAGGAAAGCTGACAAAAGACCCCATCTAATAATTGGCTTTATGTCAGTGTTGTGTATGAGGCACTGAAGAGACAAAACCCTCCTTGAAAGCCCTGAGGCGAGCTGCAGGGATGCATCCAGGCCACTTTGTGTCTGCGCCTTCAGCCCTGGGCTGCCACAGCAGCTGTCACCTTCTGCGTCCCCGAGCCAGCCTTTCCCAGCTAATTGTTCTGCATTAGCACAAGGGGGCTTTGCCCTCACAGGCAGCCTCCAAAAACCTGCCAAGAGGCCCACCTTGCTGCCGCACAGGGGTTTCTGTGGGACCCTTTTCTGCGCTGCTGCACGTTTGCTTTTGCAGCCCCACCACCTTGCATTGGTTCGCTGCGTGGTGTGTTCAGTCAGGCAGCTCGGCTCTGACATCTTTTTTTGTGTGTTCCTATGCGTGTGTGTGACCCTGCCAGCCTCAGCTACGTGGTTTGATCTTAGGCAGGTCTGTGTGTGACAGCCAACATGCAGATTTTGATCTGTCTGACATCCCTTCCCCACAGCATCTGCCCACCTTTAGGTGAACACCTGCAGTCTGCCCTGCTGTGGCAGCTTCTCAGCCCCTGGTTTTCGAAATATCTGTGGATATAGTTGCATCCAAAAAGCTGTTTTTTCTGAAGATTGTTTTCTATTTTGGCTTAGCACCATCACTAACCAGGCTTTCTATTTATGCTTTTTATGTATTTATGTACAATGAAGATGCATCAGCTTCCTTTCTTAAGCCCATAGAATACTCAGCTAGGGGTTAATCTGCCCAGTGGAAGGCCTGCTTTCTGAGATAGTTGCCATCAAGTTATTTTTAAATGGCTGCGGTGTTCTCTCGAAACTTGCAGTCTTCCCCAGCAGAAGCCGGGGTTGTGCAGGGGTCTGTGCTGCTGCTGCTGCTGCTGCCGCCTCAGACAGACCTCGATGCTGTCAGGTCACCCAGGCGCTCTTTCCGCGTGGTGCTCTTTGCCTGTGTGTCTCTCCCCAGCTTGCTGCTTGCATCAGCTTCATGAGGGCTCGCTGGGCACCCTCTTCTCTCAACAAAAATGCAAAAATGGAATGCCTAACTATATGTTTCCGCTGTTCCTAAAGGTGCTGTGCAGTGCTCAGGTCAGCCACCTCACTGGGACAAAGGAGGTTGAACATCACCATTGCTCAGGTACTCTGCTGCTGGTACTGCTCTTACTTCAGGGAGGATGGTGCTGGATAACTACAAAATTATTATTTAAGTGTCTGTGTAATGGGTTTATTTATCAGAATTTATCACTGGACTGAGCAGAAGGAGGTTGTTTTAAAGTTGCAGGCCCTGCACCCTGGAATGAGCCACCAGGTGCTCAAGTTACCCTATTTATGGTTATGTCTCAGAGCCCTAATTAAAAAAAAAAAAAAA
>VYZQ01001447.1:139081-169186 GCA_013400655.1 Mystacornis crossleyi
ACTTAAAATAGGAAAAACATTTTTAAAAAGGATAAGAATCCTACTTATAAATCCATGGCTAAACTTATGAAAGTTCTTGTTTGCTGTTGAGGCAATTCCAGATATTCACATGCCAACCTACATTATCCTGTTTCTTAGGCTGTAGGAAATTCCACTTACATCATTGACTTCCTGCCGCTGTGGAAAATAGGTTTTGGTAATGGTTCAGAGTTAGAATTAGCCCTCACCCAACTTGTGCTTTAGTTCTCCACCATGCCAGTTTAATTACCCAGAAATTATTAGTGCAGTCTTTTTCTTTCTCCTCCTTTCATTGCCCAGCATTTCCCTCCTATTAAACAAAATCAAATTTTTGCAAGCCAGAACAAAAGTGGGATTTCAAGCAGCTAATGCTGCTCAGAGCAAAAAAAGTCTCCCTCAGTCTAAAAGCTATACTGGACATGGGGATTTCCTAAACAGGAGGGAAAAATGTTACTTTCTACCACTGAGAAGGGCTGTGATGCCCCTTTACAGAGCTTCAAGGGCCAGTTACAAAGCCTGCATTGCCTGAGCAGCGGGAGGAGTGTTTCTCACGATTTAATCCAAAATGCAGCCATGAGCTGTTAGATTAGGATTGCTGCTGCGTGTCAGAGATGCCTGATAGGAGCTGCCCTTTCTGCCTGCTGACAGTTTCCAGAGGTATCAAGTAGCTGATAGACCAGTCTCAGCTGGAGAAGGATGTGGCAATGACCTTCAGTGAACCAGGTGGGATGGGATTTTTACTTTTTGGAGGACACACGTGTCTGAGGCACTTGTGTGACTGAAGCAGAATGGATTAATACGGGTGGGTTTACGGCTTGTGTTCATCCCCACAGTCTCACTGTGCACAACCGGTGTTTGTTGATTGTGTCCGGTAAGCAGAAGGAACAGGTGAGAGCAAATATGAAACAATATTCACAGAGGAAAAGCGATGATCCTGATGGTACTGACAGCAATTTGTGCTTTTTCTATAGTTCATACATTTGTGGTATTATCACGGATTTCTTAAGGCAACACAACAGCAAGGGCAGCTGATCTTCCTACCCCGTTGACTGCTGAGAAGCAATGCAGAGCCTAAAACGGCAAACATTACCTTTCCTTGAGAGTAAATGCTTTATTGGTTTTACATTCACACGCCCAACAATATATTTAAGGAAGGTGATCCTTACCTTAGCTCTGGAATAAATATTTATGAGTATTTATGGTGAGCATTGTGCAACTCCTTCTGCATTCCCAAACAAGGGCACTTCTACATAAGCAGGAGGTGCCATGCTCATCCATTCCCACCCCCACTTTTTTGGGTTTGCTTTTCATCTGACGTGCTTGACAGAAGCTCCGTCCAAGGGCAGAGATTTCCAGCCCAGGAAATATTCTTGTTTACTCAGATTATTTTGCTGAGAAAAATGCCCTGCTGTGATATCAAATGAGAATAAAACAAAGCAGGAGATGTGATTAATGAGCTGCCTGTTGACATGGGGATGAGTGGGTAGATTAGGCACAAGGGCAAAATTAACTAGCTATATCTGTGTGCGGAGAGGGTTTCTCAAAGTGATAAGGTGTGCTTCATTCTCTAGCTGCTATCATAATTCAGGATCTTGGACGCATCTTATTAATAGTGAAACTGGGAGGCTTTGCCATTTGACAGCCTACACGGGTAGTAATTAGCCATTAGAGTGCAGCCTTGTATTTTATAATTAACTTTGTGTCAAAGTTTCTTTGTTCATTATCTGTGGAGAATGCTCACATAACAATCAACATCCATTTCACTAGGTACTGTTCAATGACCTCATTTTCTTCAAGCTATTCCCTCTGGTATTACCCCAAATTCCCTTACCGCTTGCTACCTGCTTCCCCTGAACATGCTTTGGAGGGATTGAATGTGGATGGCATGAGTTTGAGAGCTTTTTTTATATTATTTACTTACAGTATGTATATGAACATGCTGGAATACTTGACAAATCTCATGCGGGGTAAGTAGATAATACGTAATGTAAGTATTTGTGTTTATAGTCATATCCAGAGACTCAGTGGTGTCTGTTAGAAAGGATTATCAGAGACCAGTACTCATGGCAGGCATCTCCTTCCAGTGAACCCCTTTAATCACTCTCATCAATCGCATAGTTATTACACCATTTCAAGAACTTAAAAACCAGCAGAACCTACCTGTCTCTCAAACCTTGTTCTTTCCTCTTCCCCTCTCACCAACCAGAAACAGGTGGATTGCTAGTTTAGATATCTAGGTGGTAGAAAAATATCCACCTCTGCAAATGCAGGGTCATATTGTCATACCACCAGACAAGCCTGTCCTCTGAATGACCACTTTACTGCCAGAAATTTCACCAGAGAAGGCACTTAGTGCATTTCTGCTTTGTTCATCACTAAGAGAAAGTCTAATTGACCTAAAGGACATTCTTCTTCTGCCAAATCCAAAGTGAGTTTCCAAATGGAAACCTCCAAGAGGAATTATGCGTCAGCCCTTCTCATCCCAGGGCTCTCTGTCCTGCCTCTGTGCACAGAGCTGGGTTCTGGCAGCAAGGAGCAGGGATTCACACACTTATAAACCTTCCCCTGTTTATCCTGGATCATGTGCCTCCCTTAGGCAGTGCTTGGAGGAAAAAGCATCTGTAGGGATAACTAGTATTTTTAAGAGCCACACCCACAAGCTCAAGGTGTCCTCCAAGATTTCCCGCCGTTTAACCACCTGCAGAGGAAGAGCATCGAGGTCCCTCCAACACCTTGCCCTGGCTCCTGCTCTTTCTGTCCCCACCCTCTCGAGTCACCTGCTCAGCCCAGACCTGGTGTTCAAATGCTCATATAGGAAAGCCCTCCACAGGGAAACTCAAAGCTGCTGCTGTGTAAGTCCCTGCAAGCCATGGCTTAGCCGAGCGTTGTCCCAGATTTTCAGCTCTTTCCTTACAGCCTCCTATTTTCCCTTTTAACTTAAAAACAATTGAAAAAGGCGAGATATAGGGAATTTTTTTTTTAATTTCAGGCAAATAAACCACCTCTTTATGAAATCAAAGCAGATCTCTAACAGATCTCACCCGCCTCCATTTAAACAACAGGCAGCTACCAGGTACAGCATTGCTGCCGTCCGTAATTGTAAAGGAGCTTGGATAGTATAACACAAATTGGCTCCCAGGAGTCATACGGATTAAACATAATAGTCCATCAGCTCTAATTTTCTTTAAAAGTGGTTAGTAGGAACTGCATTAGAGGAGGAAGTTAAGAATCCTACATTACACAGGCTGCTTGCTTGAACTGCTCTCCCAAAGGACAATTTTTTTCCTAGGTATGCACTCTTAAATGCAACAGCTCCCTTCTGTACTTATTTTCTTATGTAGGGGATGTTTGTTTGGGTTTTTTTTTTAAGTTTTGATTTTTCTTTTGATAAAAATAAATGCTATTTTTTAAGTCATGCTAAACTTCTCATAATGTCTCAGGGCAAGTTCCACCATTAACTAAGTGAACATGTTTTTTCCTTAGAACATGGCAAACATAAAACCCCTGTCCATGGAATGGCCCTTGCCTTTTCTGAAAGTGAGTAGGTTTAGATTAGATATTAGGGGAAAATTATTTACTGTGAGAATGGTGAGGCCCTGGCACAGGTTTCCCAGAGAAGCTGTGGATGCCCCATCCCTGGAAGTGTTCAAGGCCAGGTTGGATGTGGCTCTGAGCAACCTGGTGTAGTGAAGATGTCCCTGCTGCCGGTGGCAGAGGGGTTGGAACTAAAGGACTGTCAAGGTTCTTTTTAGTCCAAACCACTCTATGATTATTTTTGTGTTTATAAGAATGGCAAGCCTAGCTTTCCTTCTTTATTCTGCTTGGTTGCATGTTTTCTTTCAGTAATCTCCTCCAGAAAGTAAGGGGCCCATTTCAGTCACTGAGAGCAGTCATCCCTGTCCCTGTGTGCTCACAAAAGAGCTTTTTGTGGGCTGGCCTGAGGCCACTCATCCTTCTGCAAGGTTCATTCCCATCTCCTTGTGCCCCAAACATACAGCAATTAGTCTAAAATGAGAGTATCGCATTTGCTTGCTTCAAAGCAGGAGCCTCTTGGCTTTCTCCTTCCTAGGCCCACTCTCCCAGCCAGCCTGACTTCTGAAAAGAGGAGAATCACTTCACTTCAATTGTGGATTTTTGAGGTGAGTAGTATATAGGGTACTTTGTGGCATAGCACAGAAGACCATAAATCTTTAGAAAAAGGTTTCCTATTTATTGCAGAACACCTTGTTTTCCTGTGAGGCTTAAAGACACAAAGACCCTCTTTCCCTCTAATCAGGTTACAGCATCACAATATGGCTCTCTTTATAGGGGCCATTAGATCTTTTCTTTGGGGGGAGAGAGTTCTTCCCATAGCTTTGATGAATTAACTCTTTTGTCTACAGCAGGAGGTGCTTCCCTCAAGCAAGCTTTTTTAGGCTCCACAAAGCAATCTCAATTGCCTGGAAGTTGCATGTTTATTTTACTCCCTTTGTTTGCAGAAATACTTACTTTCTGAAGAAAACACCACACAAACTTCATGTTACCTCGAGTGGGTTTCTTTACCTGCTGGCTTTGTTTTTTATACGCCATTAAGTCTCTGGAGAAACCTGGAACTATCACAATACTCTTAACAGAGTAAAACTTTTCAGAGAGGCTGTCAGTGAAAACACTTTGGTGCTCATTTCCCAACCTGAATTCTGGACAGCAAAGGCAACATGATGCAATTTCTGTCTGCTAATGCATCAATTTTAAGAATTTTCAAATTAAATTGTTTCAAATACATTTCAAATTAAATATCTGTCGTCATTCAGTTGAGTAGTGTATGTATGGGTTAGTATCATACGGGTTTTTTCTGATTTGCAGCTTCTCTTCTGTTTAGAGTTAAGCTCTAAATAAATAGATACAGATATGTAGAGATTAGAAAAGCCCTTTGCTACAGCTTTCCATCAAGGAAAGCCATAACAGAAAGTTATTGTTACTATGTGGCTTTTCACATCTGAGGAATTCTCCTATCAGAACCACTGTTGCACTGAAAAATGCTAAATAATCTTCTGATTGAGATTTGCATATCTGCCTTAATTTATGGTCAGAAATAAAAACTCTCCGTGCTTTTTATCTTGGGACTCATCCATTATTGGAGTGTCGTTTCCCTGTGAAGCCAAAGAGCCACAATGAAGCAACTCCTTTCTGAAAAGAGGGTAAAAACCAATATAATTAGGTAGGCAGAGGAGATGTTTTGAGGGAGCTGCAGTGACCTTGGATGAGGCGGCAGTCTCGAGGAGGGAAGCAAACCAGCCACCTTGTGAGCATATGAATCTATGACAATTGACAGATTTTACTGTAGCCCCAGATGTTATCTACAAAGTGAGTAATATCTCATTGTATTATACCCAAAGAGTATAAAACTAATTCATGCCATCCATGGATGTAACTGTAACAAACAGGGAGAGCTCTACGCTCTTGGATTTTTTGCCTGTGCTCTGTTGCTGCAGAATTTGTGGGCAAACAACATCTGGATTTGATGGTCTTAGAGGTCTTTTCAGACCTTAATGATTCTATGGTTGCAGATGCCAGGGAAAAAAGATGCTGGGTGGGATGAGGGCAAAGGAGATCAGTCTCTTGGCCACCCTGCTGACTGCTGGCACTGACCATATAAAGGTTTGAAGACAGTGGCCCAGTTTATCCACTGCTGGAAATAGAAGGATCATTGCTAGCAAACACGATTCTCTTCATTCCCCTACTTCTCTCTGCTCTGTCTGGCAGGAAACACTTCTGCTGGCAGTCGCTGTGTCCTACCTGCTGTCCTTTGCCTGTTCCAAAAGTACCAACACTCTTCCTGCTGTGAAAGACTGAATTCAGTTGGAAAAAGTCAGTGAAGAATCTGCCAAATCCTATTATATACACTACACTAGTCAGCAGATGGTAAAATAAGGGTTAAATACGTCCAAAAGGAGGTTGGAAGGAAAATTTGAAGAAACAACCTCATTATATATTATTTTTAAGAAAAAAAAATCTAGGCATTAAATTTGTGCTATTAAGTGCTTCCTGTAAAGCCAAAATAAGATGATGGCAGCCAAGAAAAGGCTGAAACATCCATGTTTTCAATCATAGGAACACATCATGAAATCACAGTTGCCCATGGAGGACTGCCATGTGTGAAACTCCCAGTGACTACAGACTGCTCAGGATCTGGAGGGGCAGCCTGGAGCAAGGAGATCTACACCCACCAGCCTGGGCAGGTTAAGTTTTGTAACCCCAGCACCCCTTCAGGTAACTTGATGTCTATCTGGCTCTGCTGGTTTATTTTTGTTAGACTTTCTTTTTACATGTGCCTTCACAAGTCATTCATCATTCTGCATCAGTATCAAAATGATTTGGAATTTAGAATCATTTAGTAATCAGGGTCTCAAGGATGCTCTATTTTTGCTGGCAGTACTTGGCACAAGTGAAAAATTCTACCTTTCTTTCCATCTCATTATTTTGTTCATATACACGCATACCTAACACATGATAATTTTTTTACACAATTTTAATAACACCTTGAAAAACTGAACAATAGTACAAATAATGCGTTGCTTCCAAATTACTTCTGAGACAGAATGACATTGCAAAAATGTTTTAACCTCATGAAAAGCATTGGTTGCTACTCAGTATTCTGCTCAACTTTGTTATCACAAGCAGAAATGCATGATTTCTCTTCCTTGGAGCCACTCTAATTCTCCTTGCGTGTTACAAGGTCTTCTTCCTTCAGGAAATGAATCTTTGTTCCACTTGTAAAGGAAATTTTCTCCTTCCTAGATCATACTGAAAGAATTTTAGTGGTTCCTAGAGAATTTAAGGCTTCTGTCACTGCACTTTAACTTGAATTCCAGCAATTCTATTGGCTTTTCCTATTTTTTTTAAGGCTACAGTGGCCATTCTTGTTGTTTGTGGCTTTTTTTCTTCTTTTTTTAGCTTGTTTAATTGAAATCTTAAAAAAATTCTTTAAGGATCACTAGAAGAGCCTTTTTGTTATTTCCTTTTACCTTCAAGAGTACATGCCTTCAGTACAGGTCTGATTATTTTCTCTACTCTTCCAGGTTGCTGAGCTCCTTCAGGCTTAATCATCTTGTTCCATTTGATTTATTTCCCACATACTTAAATTTGCTAAACAGTCTGCATAGCCTTGTCTTAATCAACAGCTTCTGGGCCAAGCAGTCATATAATTTAATTCATTATTCTCTGTACTTCAGAACTTTTAGTCCTGCCTTTGTGTGACTTCTGAGGTGTGACTCTGCTGTCCACCTGTAAAACTGGGACAAGGATGCTCTGGGGGCTGCATTAAGAGCAGAGAAATTCAGAAAACTCCAGCTGAAGCTGGGGCCTGTTTCAGACATTGCTCATTGTCTCTGAGGTGTCTTCAGTGAAAAGTTAAGCAGAAAAATCATATGTGGGCACAGTGGTCAATAGAGGTGATGGGATCAGGCTCTGTTATCGTCTCTGCAAGGAAGAGGATGCTGTTCTCCAGGCTACTAATTTCATATCATCCTTTTTATCCCACTTCCTTCTAATAATGTGTTTTATTAGCCAGCAATACTAATAATTATGCCATAAAGCTGAACAACCCAAACCAAACAAATCAAGTGCAGCCTGGCGGCAGAAAATAAACAGAAAGCCATGGCAGCAGAACTGAAAAAGTAGTGGGCTGCTCTTCAAAAGTCTTTTCAAAACTGATATTGCCATGCTGCGTTCATTCAGTAGCTTAAAGAACAATCCTTTTTAGCCAAATATTATTTTGGCAGGAAAACTTAAGGAGTAAGGTAATAAATCTAGCAGTGTCTAAGAGCCTTTTGAAGAGTATTTGCTTCCACTCATGTCTCGGCCTTACGCCACTCTCTCAGTTTACACTCCTGGCTTCTGTTTGTCCCACATAATAAACAGTAGGGTAAAGCAGTAGCAGGCCAGTAGTCAGAACCTGATATGGCACCAGGGTGACGTGCGATGCCAACTCCCACGTCTACTGGATGGAGAAAGCCCCCCTTGGCTGCTGGCAGCCCATCCAAGCCTGTGTGTCCCCTCCTTGGGGTGGCTGTGGTGGCTGATGGATGGCCCTGTGGCGCACGCAGTGCAAAACCCACTGTGCACCGATCTCTGCCGTGCCCTTCAGCACGATCACCACTGCAGTGGTTTTCCATCCGTGCAGATGTAGCTGTCTCATTGTCTCATTTACTCGTGTCACGTTTGATAATCCAAATTTGTCAAACACGAGCTGCTGCGTTTGGAGTCATCCAAGGACTCGGACTCGAGCTTGTGACTGAGTGTGCAGCAAATCAAGCAGCAGAGACAGCAAGGGCCCATTCTGGCTTCTGAATGAGGTCAAACCCAACCTGTTTTATTAATGTTTTCCATTCATAAAACCGCTGGTCTTCACAACAGCTAAAAATACATCTGTAGACACTAAGATGTACTGCTAATCTTTGGAAAGTGCATAAGAATAATTGAATAGCTGCAACTGCTACAACAAAAATCAGCTTAAAACTGGTTTGGGACTGACAGATATCTGACCTATGTTTGTCCTGATGTTAATGAAAATACCCATGAGTGAGTTCTGTCATCAATAGACTATGACAAGGAGAGTGTCTATCGAGGAAATAGCAGTTATAAAAGCAGGAATGCATGTGGATTTTTCTGGATCTGATGGAGAGGGGAAGACGAGGAGGAAGCATCTGCCTGGTTCACCCTGGGTGTCGTTTTTACACCAGTGCTATTGAAGAGCATCAAGCTGAACAGAACTGCTCTCACCTCCATTCTGAGTGATGGTCATTGTTTTTTATGATCATCAATTTCATACTGTAGTTATTTGAAACAGAAATTATCTCAAGATTGACAGGTCTCTTTTTCACAGTCCTAATTATTCTGGATTCTTTATGAAGACATGGAAACAAAGGAGCACATTCTACTTCTTTAACGGAAAAAAGTCAATTTAAACCAAAGGGAAATGAACACTTTTTACCTTCACAGCTGCTGCCTTCTTTCTCAGCGAGACAGCTTTGCTGTTCCAGTCTGTTGGGTTTATTGTATTTACTTTTTTCCTCAGATTCATTCATTACCACAGATAACCTCAGCTTTACCTCTTAATGATCTCAAAACAAGTTGTTGGAATACCTGGGGAAAATGAATGCTCTGAAATTACAGTGCTGCTGGTGAAATTGTTGCTGGTGGGGTCTTTACTATTCCGACTATTAATGTAGTCATAGATTCTGACTTCTCTCCAGCTGTCACCTTCTAAACCAACTAATACACACGATGAAGCCAAAGAGTAGGGCAGAACACTTGGGAGCTCACTTTTTTGTGCTGACTTAATATCTTCTGTCCTACTTTTGACCTCAGTCAAAACACTTAGAAAGAAAGAAATTCATCATCACCACCACATCAAAACTTCTAGCTCTGTAATATACACTGGCAGTATTTATTTTTCTATGCTACTCATCTCTATAAATCAGTCTTACTGTGATTTGTTCCCTTCCTTCTTTCTCAGGCCTACAACTGTTGATTTTGCTTCTCTGGGGGAACTACAGAAAGTGGTAAACCTAATTGTAAGAGAATAGCTCTAGCTACAAAAATTATAATTTATGATAATGACTTCTTCATTATCTTGTCTTCTGCAGCATGAATACAAGACCCATAGCTTCTGTTGCAATAAGAGAGGTGATTGTTGATAGGCAAAGAAAAGAATATTCCTTAGCCTGGAAATAATAAAATCTACTGCAATTCAACTAAACATTACACTGACAACAGACAAATAATTGATGGTTTCTCTGTGACTTGCAAAACAAAAGAGTTGTGTTAAAATAAGAAAAATAAGAGCTGTAGTTAGTCAGATGCTTTTTTTTTTCATGTTCCTTCAATATTTGAAGCCACATCCTTAAAAAAAAAAAGTAAATTGGAAAGCTGTAAGCTTGCCAGCAACTTCACAGACCTCAACCTTCAAATCTGCAACTAGGTGACAAATAATTTATTGTCTTACTGGATTATGCAGATGTTGAAAATAACATGAGGTTTTCTTGGTTCCACTGTGTCCTGTTAGGCAGCTTGAGCTCGCCTCCACAGTACTGGGATTTGGCTGGTCTGGCTGTCTTGGATTCTTTGATGTTCATATGCTCTGCTGGACTTCCTGGGATTTGCTCCTTCCTGATTAGAAAAAAAATAAGTATTTTCCCAAGCCCATCAATTCCTGGCACTTCTCTGAGCCATGAGTCACGGGAGGCTAATTGAATCAGTGGCGCTCAATTCCCTCCATCCCGAGACCTGCCCCCATCAGCCCACACTGACTTCAGGGAATTGCAGCTGAGAGCCGCTGATATGCTGGATATATATAGGAAAAAAAAAGAAAGAAGAAGGATTTTGTGTGAAAACGAGTGAAATGGTGACAGTTAAGCGACACCTGAGTAAATGTGGGTTTATCACCACATTTACGAGGGTTACTCTTCGGGATTTTTTTTTTAGACTAAGACAGAAATCACACCTCCCTGTTTATTTATTCTTTGGCATCTATGCCTGAGCTTGCTGTGTTTCCTGTACCTTGCCCTGTCATCCCTTGTTCCAAACCAGAGAGACAGGTTCAGCCATGCCCTCATAGAATCCAGCCAGAGCAGCCTTGGAGGGACCTTCGGGGAGCGTGGCCAGAGGAGTCAGCTCCAGAGATGCTCAGGGCTGTGAAAGGCAGGCTAGCTAGGTAATACTCCCAAAAAATGAGTCACCAGCATCTTTCCACAGAAACTGCTTGCCCCAGCTTCTGTGGTAGCTGCTACACTTCTCAGAAGAGGAGAAATGCCTCAGTCTGGAGCCTAAGCCGCACAGGAGCCCGGGAGATGGAGGTGAGGCCACAAGTCTCCACCTGCCAGGCAGCGCTGCAGCGGTGAGGGCAGGCGGTCATGTTCCTTCTTGCATGCTCCCATTGAGGCAGGGAAGCACAGACAGATTTTGCAACACCTTTGATAGCAGTTTCTAAGGCTTTCAGAGCAGCCAAAACACACAAATGATATTAAAGAATGAGAGAGGTTGAATCTTCATGTTTAGCATGAAGTTCCACTGGAGTCATGTGTCTGGAAGGAAAACGGGACCTTCATGAGGGTTTTGCTGGGATGTGTCCCTTTAGCATGTCCTCTCCTGGAAAGATGGGATTGGAGGCACTCATTAGTTCTCAGGTACTGACACGTTTTTTGGGGGTTATTTTAGTGCCAGAAAAAGCCTAGAGGAGAAAAACATGCCAGCTGTGACTATCTTAAAGAAAAGCCCTATTGATTTACGTTTAAATGCAGCTGTCACTCGCCGGTTATAGCCAGCAGAGCAGAGGCAATAGGGCACAGTACTAAAACCCTGCGGGGCGCTCGAAGTCTCATGTTCTTGCAAATCACCTCCCTCTGCTGCCATCCCAATGGCACCAGTGCCAAGGTGGCAGGGAGAAAATGGGATGCCACGGATGCCAATGTATGGGAGGGAACACACAGCCGTGTCCTTCACACGCTGTTGGTGAGGGGCACGAGCAAAGCCCACCCAGCTCTCGTGGTGGCCCAGGATCTCCATTTGCCTGCCCTGGACTGCAGAGGAGAAAGGGAGGAATTGAGCTGGACAACAGGAGTTGCAGCTGCTCTCCTCCTGGCTGCCTCTCCCCTGTCCTGTGTCAGTGCTTGCACGCATAAAGCACTATTGTTCCCAGCCCAGAAATTGTCAGGGGAGCGCTGGACAGCTTCCCACCTCATGGCGTCGGGAACCCCGCGTGTTCCGTCTCACACCCACACAGGCACAGATGCAAACACTCAGCACCAGTGACCCACCGAGAGGGCTCTCAGAGAGAGCCACTGACTCCAGGCTGCCCCTCAGGGAACTCGTGGGGACTGCTTGGAGGGGTGGGAATGGACGGACATCCCTGCTGGATGTGAGTTCAGGTACTCCAGCTGGCACATCCCAGCCCAGCAGCGATCGTGAGGAAAACCTGTGTAACAGTTGAATGAATATCTGGTAGCAAACTAAGTTAATTCATTACTTTTTTGTTCCTCACTTGGGATGGAATATTTGACTTTTAAGTGCGATTCTGGGGTTTTTCGAGCCCTCTGAAACACTTGTGAGTGTAGAGTGACATGTACCAGCGATAAAAGGGACCACTTCCCCAGTGCTAGGTTTTAATTCCGTATGTAACAAACACTTCTTTCTTTAGTATTTCTTTCAGCTCCACTTTTGAAGTTGATTTATATCTGCCTCCTGTTTTGCTCCAGTTTCAATCTTCTGGCGGCGTTCCTTGCCAAGCCAGCCTAATGCCCACATGAGCCCCATTAAGCCACATGCTTCTGTATAGGCAGCAGTATATGTTTTTTCTGGTCTGAGCCTTGTTTGCCAAATCTGGGCCTGTATTCACAGATAATGACTTCCTTTTTGTCTCCTTCTCCTTCTGTGTGCTTTTTTTTCCACATGCAGCCTTTTCAAAATGTAATGTGACCCTCATACATCATTTTTATCAGCCTTATAAACCCAGTGTAGTACAGCATATGATGTATGTAAATTTATGCACCTAAAGGCAGTGAGGAAAAAAATTTTAGTACTCTGTCAGGAACAGAGGATACCTTGATGTCATTCAGAGTCAAGGTTTTTTCTGCCTGAAACTATTAGCTACAACAGTCTTATATTTAGAATTAAAAAAAAAGTAGAAATACCTTCTTTTCAAGATGTCACAAGTAATTTTTTTCAGATGGCTTCATATGATCCTGAAATACTCTTTCAAAGTCACTTTTCATTTTGAAATGCACTTTTATGCTATATTTAAAGGGATTTATACTATAAACCCCTTTAAATCAAATTTTTTTTAAAAAGAGGACCGAACAAATAAAATTTTGTAACATTATTTCACAAAATGCCTGGGAGCTTTAACCTATTTTTCTTCCTGGTAGTGAAAAAAATTTTCTGGGGAAATGCAAAAATATACTTTCAGTGTAGTATTCAACACGGTCATATTTGTAGACTTGCATCTGCATGCTGGATACAGGAGGGTTACCAACGAGGTCTGGGTGCGTGGGCCTTGGCCACAGCATCACAGGGTGCTTGGGGTTGGAAGGGGCCTTAAAGACCCCAAAGAACCCATCTCTGCCACAGTAGCCAAGCACAGTTTAAAGCTGGAAACTCGTCTTTCAGAAGAGGGCTAATTTAGTTAGGGGATGATGGGAAGCTGTACCACAGGCTCTCGGCGGGTTGTGGGAAATCCGTCGGCACAGAACTTCCAGCCATGGCCGGCCAGCCCTGCCGTGCAGCTTGGAGGGGAGCTCAGGCCTCGGCCTTACAGAGGCACATGGGGCTATGAGGTTTCAGCTTGTCACGCTATACCCCTGTCTATCGATACTCCCTGATAGCATCTGGGATTTCTGAGCACTACAGGGACTTCTTGTAAATGAAGTCGCCTCAACGATGTTTGTCCTAGACTGAATGCGCTGGGGCAGACAACTGATAAGGGACCTACAAGCTTGACATCAATACACAGTTGTGCTGTCATAACAATGCAACCTCAGCCTCTGGGTTACAGCAGCTCAGAAATAAGGAATGCTCATTAGGGGGACAGATAATTGGGAGCGGTTTCCTCGAAAGGAAAGCCACTCCTGGCACTGCAGTGTGGAGGGCAGGCCTTCACAACGGTGTCATTGTTTAGAAGTCATTGGCATCTGCAAACAAAGATCTATTTAACTCACTGTTAGAGTCTATGGAAAAAAACAAATTCAGGAATCTGTAATCCTTCCCCTCCAAAAGGAGTCAACAGATTCAGCAAAACACCCTCCATCTGTAGGTAGAACAGGGTTATGCTGAAGGTGTTAATATGAGTGCCAGGGATTCCCTTTGAGGTATCTCCTCTCCTCTGGTAGATGTGTGACCATGCAAATATCAGCACTCATGGGAGCAGAGCAGTAGGAATATTTTTCAGCAATGACTGTAATGCAGAATACTGTGGTGCTCTTCCACTTTAAAATATTTATATTTAGATTTAGAAACATTCCTTTGAAATCTCCTGATCACTCTATACCTCTCAAATTTTTTACAATTTACAAACACAAAATAGAGCCATTAAAAAAAAAAATCTACCTACAACTGAATTAACAGTGTTTGTTGTACAGACAAGTGCCTCCAACATACAGACACAATCAGTCTCTATCCCAGAGCTCTTTATTTTAAACCTCAAAAGCAGAGTCTCAAAGACCTGCAAGCCAAGACAAAATATCCCATGTTCTTCAGTTTTATCAATAATTATTAAGTGCTACAAGGGAGACCCCACCCAAGTTCTTTGGGCCATATCCTGCACTTGCCTAATAGCCAGTATTACGTCCATATTTGTTCTAACTCCTTTTCCCCCTCTTTCTCTCCCCTGCCTTCAAGAGCCCTCTGCCTGAATCCCTCCCTCTCTCTCTCTGTAACATGCACCCAGCACTTATGTTGTGGCCGAAAAATGAGGAGACAGAAGTGAAGGAAGCTTCTGGAAGTTTCAAATTGCAAAATGGGGACTGTTTAGTGCCTTTATGGAACCAACACTTTTTACAGTTTTAAAATTATAAAATTTGATGCATATGTTTTCTTGTTATATATAAAAAATAAAGGTAGCTGGAAAAAAAAAACCCAGTGTGTTTGACACTTGACAGAGAGACAGAAGTGAGTTATATGCTGTTACGGTTTTATGACAAAAAAAAGAAGTCAAGGAGAAAAGACATTATGATATTTAGGCAAGTTTTTCCTCTCTATCCCTGAGGGATTTTTTCAATGGCAGTTTCTGAATCAAGAAACAGCAAAAAGAGAAAACAGGGAGGAAATCCTTTAGTCGCATCCTTTACTTTTAATCCGATCCCTGGGACACAGAATACATTATTTAAAGAAGAAGTTTGTGTCTGAGATAGAATTTATCCTGGTTGGCGAGTGGCACTGCCTCTGCTGACCGGGGTGCACATTTTCCTCTGCAGTGACAGGGCACACACTGTGTCCCTGCCTTACCAAGCCAGCCAGAGCAGCCAAACTGCAGCCAGGGATAGCTAGAGCTAGGTCTGGCAAAAGCATATTTTTTGCATTCTTGCCGTTTTCATTCTATTTATTATGGAGTTTTATGGACTGCTGCAGACGAGTTATGCTCCCTTTTTATGAAAATTTAGCTTTTATCTTCTTTTATTCTTTCTTGGGGAGTGTTAATGGGTACAAAATGGAAGGATTGCTGTGACAGTAATGCCACGCTGGGAAGCCCTCGCAGCAGAGGTTCCTGAGCCAATTTGGATGTTAAAGCAGCCCCTGTCTGCTGCTCTTTCCATCCTGACAGAATTATGATGTGCTCCTCAGCCGACCATACATTATTGAAGAGTTCTCTGGGTAAACACATGCTACTGCAGTCTCTGGCTGTAGCAGAGACATTACCCAGCTGAAACTGCTGTGACAGCAGCCAACTCCGTTCATTTCCACTTCCAGCTCCTGCCTGAATCCTAAAGAAGTGCCTTCACCATCGCTGCTACGGACACAAAGAACGCACCCTGGAGACTGGTGAGAGGCTTTTGTCAGGCCCAGGGCTTCCCAAATGGCCTCCAGTTGTGCCAGGGGAGGTTTAAATTAGATAATAAGAACAATTTCTTCACTGAAAGGGTGGTCAGGCATTGCAACAGGCTGCCCAGGGAAGTAGTGAAATCACCATCCCTGGAATTTTTCAAAAGGAGTGTGGATGTGGCACTCAGGGACGTGATTTAGTGGTGTACACGGTGCTGCTGGGCTAATGGTTGAACTCGAAGATCTTAGAGGTGTTTTCCAACCATAACGGCTCTGTGATTCTGTGATCTTTAATGATGGCTTTTGCCCATCTTCACTGGCCATAAATAAATTTAATGCATCAGTGTCTGCAAGACTGATGAAACTGGCCTAATTTTATCATTATCTCTCACTAACTTGTCATGGACAGTGTGAAAATCATCACAGAATAAACTGAAGGTTTCAGATGATACAGACAGCTCAAAGGATCAGGGCAACTCTGATTACAAGCGCTTGATCCCATCCAAAGACAGTTCTGTCCTTCAGAGCAGAGCTCTCCCCTGCTGAGGAGGTGGAGCAAGACACGCCCCAGGCTACATCTCATTTCTACCTATGACATATGAACTAAAACACTGAAAATTCTGTCCAGTATTTGCATCAAATAGGGTAAAGCATGCTTCTTGCTGATTAATTAGCATGGAAGTCTAATACTAGCTGATTTACTGGCTTACAAATATATTTTGGCCATTACAAGAACCAATTGGACACACTCCCGAGGTGAAATCCTGGGAATTTTTCCAATAATTCAAATAAATTATTATTTGAATTATTTCCAATAATTCAAATAAAAAATTACTTTGATCCAGCAGAAGTGAGATGAACATTTTATCTCCTTAGGTATCTTTCAGTATTTTGAAACTCTTACATGTGTATTTCACATATGAATACATACAACATTTTATGGTAAGCTCCTGGCTGGATTCATCTTATCTATATATTTTTTCTAATTTAAAATAAATGGATACATGGAAATGCTTGGAAATAGATGAATTTGCATAAGATCAGGTTTTCTTCACTTGAGAAATGAAGTAAATAGGCCAGTGAAATTCATGCTCAAATAATCTCTGGCATTCTACTCCATTAAAAAAATGGAATGCTCCCATTCCTCTCTGTTCACAGTAGAAACATTGATTTTATTTTATCCTTGTCTCCTCTATTACCAAGTATAATTTGTGTTCCGGGTTCTGATACTAGATGCTATTATCTTGAAAATCACTTGATATTTCCAAATGTGTAACACCCAATTCCATAAAATTTTTCACAGGTTCCCATGTTTCCAAACAGCATTGAAAACATTTTGTTAATTAGGAAAATCAGGTTTGCCCAAGGAGGGAGAAAACACTGTCAATTTAACAATGGTGAGATCTCCCTCCCCTTAGCTGAATCACACATTTTGTAATAAGAATGTAAAAGATGATGTTCTTTAAAGGATAGAAAGAAAATTGGTTTTGCCAGGTATCCACTGAACAAGGATAGAGAGATGCTCTGCAGGCTATGATGAGCAAAGTGTTTGTTGTCTGAAGTGGACATACATCAAGCTTTCAGACATCATTTTAGGCTCTAAGAGGAATGATGACTAAGCTCTGCTATAAAATACTGGGTAACGTAGATCTAGCAGTGAATTTAACAGGCCTTTTCATTTCTGTGGTGCAGAATTCCAAAGAGTAACAGAATCCAAGATGAAATTTGGCTCAGTGGGTTACTCTTGAATGGGAAAGCAAGGCACTGATGTCCAGTTAGCAGAAACAGAGAGAGGAGATCTCTGTAAAAGAACAAAAGTGTGGCTGCTGGCACTGAAGTGAAGCCAGGAAGGTCGGGGCACATGAGCAGGGTGCTGCTCCACAGATCCAACACACAGTCCACAGGGCACGTGGTGATCACTGATGTCTGTTTTTTCCAAAGAGCAGGCTTATCAGGTGGCATCAGTAAGGCTCTAAGGAAATACAGCGACCTGGGAAACTGAAAGAAATTGAGATGCATTGAGGGTACTGAGTACTGCCTTTACGAACACCGTAGGAAATGAGTGAATAGCGCCGGTGGACGATAAGCAGGAGGCACCTCAGTGAAAGCAATTTATAGAGCATTCGCTCAGTAGCATGAACTGATTTTGTAATCAGTGCTGGTAACAGAGCAAGGATCTGTGCTGTTTTTACCTTGAGGCTCCTTTGTTCAGGAACAAAGGGATGCGGGGCCAGCCAGGCAGCATGGGGTCCCAGCGGTACCTCCCATGAGAGCAAGGCAGGGCAAGCCTCAGCAGCATTCCCGAAAATATGGGCACCTGCTTCAGTGCAGGGGGGGCCTTGTCCACCTCATGCACACAAATCCACCTGCAGCAACCATCCCAGAGTAAAATACCAGCTCAATTTGCAGCATTTCATGTTTATTTTCATCCACAAATTTATTTGGGGATGAAGCAATGCATGTGGAATAAGGCAGCAATTCCTTGTGAAAAAGGAGTCAGTTTGCTCTACAGCAAACTGCTATAATCCAAAGATAAAGCGACGATCCTAATCAAGGATTGCAGCTATTGTTCTAGTAATCAGTTACAAATTATTATTTTTCTACATTTAGTCAGCATATCCTCCAGAATATCCCATCTGACAGTGGTCAGAAAGCCCGTGTGCATAGAATTTGCCTGCTGCAGAATTTAATTGTGCCTTATGGGGATTCCCTTCTGTCAATGATTTGTTGGATATTGATCCATATAACTGGAGGACCCTTTTTACTTTTTTTTTAAATAATTGATCTATAAACAGACATTTGAAAGAAAACAGACCCGGCAAGGAGAGCTTTCATCTTTCAGAATTCTGCTGTTAAAAAGCCTACTAATAATCGATCGATACCTTGGATCATGTCCTTTGCTGATGGAAAAAAATGAATATTATTTCAGGGAGTGAGCTGGAGCCAGAGTCATCATTTAGGGGTTTTTATAATTTTGTAAATTATCCCATTATTTTTGTGATGCACAACAGGTGCAGGGAAGATTATTCAGCCAAGGGCAGAAAGACCTAAGTACAGGGCTGCTGTTTATAGACAGTACCACCTTGATTATCCAAGCGTCATGGGGACACTGAATATGTTTGCATAATTAAGGCCTAGGCTAATGGTAGTGCTTTTAAATGCAATTAATAGCTTTCTGGGGATGCAATTATTTTGGAAAACAAGGAGATTGCAGTAAACGAGGTTCAGATAACTGTGGTAGAACTAACAAGAGCGTTCAATTTTGATACTATCAAAACACAATTGCAGATGACTTCCAGTCACAATATGTATTAAATTTAAGAGAAAGCATGAAAGCAAAATTACATTCATAAAATGTTGAATATTATATTTTTTAAAAAGTGTTATATCAGGTAGGACAAATTCACATAACCATTTCATTAACAGTCTTCGTTCTTTCGCATTTGAGAGGTGGTCATTCTCACTTTGCTCAAGGTTTCTTCCTACATGTGTAACAGAAATAAGCTGCTTCCTTAAAGGACAATTGGCACTTTTAAAAATGATCAGAGTCACAGAATAGTTTGGTTTGGAAGGGACCTAAAATACCATCTAGCTCCAAACCCTTGGGCAGGGACACCTCCCACCAGACCAGGGTGCTCAGGGCCACATCCGACCTGGCTTTGAACACTGCCAGGGCTGGGCCAACCACAGCTTCTCTTAGGAAAGGTATGCAAATATCATGCAAATCCGCATAACGCAGCCCCCTCTTGCAGAGGGGAGACTACACCTGCACAAAGGCAGAGCATCCCAGAGCTGTTTCCAGCATCCCCAGGGACAGGGCAGTCATGGGCGTGCTGGCTGGGGCTGGGGGTCAGGGCAGCTGCTGGGGCTGGGCTGGGCTGGGCTGGGCAGGCTGGGGCAGGCAGGCTGGGGGGACACAGGGGACACAGAAAGCTGGCTTTGTGTCCAGAGCTGCTTGGAAATATAGTCCATCTTTTCATATGCTCACAGACAGCCAAAAGGGATATACATAGATGCTCCAAGAAAATACTTAGGGTATTAGTTTTCGCAAAATCTTTAACTTTTTTTCTTCCCCCTTTTAAAAAATAACAGAGAGTTACTGTACCCTGCTGAGACCAACATCTGTGCAGACAATTAAACCCTTTTAGACTTCGAGTAGGGGGGAAACTCAGAGGAACTGGCCCTTTTCTACTACATCCTCTGAAGGATTACAGATAAAGAAAAGATTTTGCAAATAGCTAGGCACATACATAATTACAAAGAGGTCCTGCTGATTTGTTTTTAAATAAATTTGGTTAACAATGAAGTTTTATTCTCTGAAAAATACTGATATTGGCACTTGGATCTGAAATACAGCACTAACATCTTTGTTGTAAACCTCTTTTGGTAGGAAGCCAGATCTAAGACAACGGAATAAGAAGCTGAATAAGTCTTTGGGTTTTATTCTTCAAATTTCACAGGAAATGACTTATCAAAACTTGATTCACAATGATATAACCCCAAGAGCTCATTATACAGCATTCTGGTTTTCTTTTTTTCCTGTTGTTTAGCTAGAGCTGGGCAAGTGGGGCAGAATATTTTTGCAAGGTATTTTCACTAATTTAAGGGGTTTTTTAAATCTGGGATTGTACTTAAGAAAAGGACTTGCAGCAAGGAGGGATGCCACTGTGGTATGGGTTGTTCAAATGGGGAATGAGTTCAGTCTCTGCCCTTCATGGCTTAAAATCTCAATGAACAAGGTAAGCAGTGAGAGAGAAAAGATAAAAGAAGATGAATTAAAAAGATTCAATTGCAGACACCTTTTTATAAGAACTTTCTGCTGAAAAACAAATTCCTTCTGTTGAAATTATTCTGACCCAGGGCTGTGAATTAAGCTCTTAGTGCTAATTGCTGTATGTGCTTCCTAGTGCACGTAGTATTCCACAGAAACAGAAGTCCACACATCTATCAAACTACCTCTTTTTGTTTTTTTTTTCCCCGGGAAATGCCCACCAACAATTTCGGGTTTCCAGGCAAACAGACAGATTGGCTGTGGTTCTCCTTCCCTGCATCCATCTTGCTGGCCTTGTGCTGCAGGAGGGAGTGCCAAAGAACAGGTGGGTGCTTTTCACCCAGGGAGTTTGGCAGTGCTTTGGATCGCTGTGATGTGTAGAGGCAATGCTACGGAAAAGTGTGCTATGGGAAATATGCACCACCTTCAATTTGAGATGAGAGCATGTGACACTTCTTGTCACAGAGGAAATCTAACCTGCCAAGATTTAACCCCTTGGCATGTACTAAAAAAAAAAACAAAACCAAACAACCCAAACAAAATAGCCCTGTATTAACATCACAATATTAGGAAATGAGTTTTACATAATTTCTAAACTGTCAAACCCAGTACAACTCTCTACATACAAGTCCAGGTTTGTAGCAGCCCGAGAAACTCCGTGGGCACAGACTGCACACAAGAACAGTTCACCTCCCGCGCACCAAGCACTGACTTGCCAAATCCATCTACCCTGAGACACCCTAAATATAAACACAGCAGCTCCCTCTAACACCAACCAAGCACAATTACTCCTGCACACTCCCAATGGAATATGGAAAACACCAGACATTAAGAGAAGTCAAGTTAGTTTTTGTGAATTTTACAGAAACATGACACGCAGCAGAAGAGTTCAATGCTGAGAAACTCTAGGGCAAGGAAGGGAATTATCTCATTACTATGGCTCTGCTCCTGGCTCTCTGCCCCAGCAACCTTACAACCCTCTCCCCAACATGCACATTTCCATGGTTCAGAAATGTGGGGAAGAATCTGGACTGTTCCCTGGTCAAGGCCTGGGTCATGCTGCAGCAAGGCCACCAGGTGTGCAGCACACTGGTCTCCTCCTTGGCAAGGGCAAGGAAGCTGTGTTAAACCAAAAGCTTCTCTGCCTTCACAGGTCTTCTGCATCCCTTCCAGGCTTTGTCTCCTATTTTAAGGTCAGTGCTCTGTCAGGGAAATTATAAAGCAAAATTGTAGGTAGAAGACAAGGCAATTAATGTTTGTATATGTCCACCATGTCGCCTGCACTGTCCCCTGGGTACCAACCTCACTGGGGTACCAACCTCGTTGTCTGCAAACCTGAGCTGGGCTGGCAGGGGCATCCCCAAGCAGAACAGAAGTCCAGACAGGAAGAAAGGTTTGGTTATAAACACACAGATAAACCTGCCTTTCTGAAAGCATGATTATGCTGCATATACCTCCAGACCAGTCTGCTGCACAATAACACTGTGATATAAACTGTGATGGTTTCAAGAGACACCGAAACTGGAGTGACGGAAATGTTTATTTCAGTGTGAAAATACGAGCCTTCCTAATATTTAGCGTGTCTTTAAATCTTGGTTTCAAAATGTGGCTTGGATTATAAAGACAAGCATTGTAAAAGCATGTAGTTGTTTAGTTAAGGTTTCACACTGGATTAACTTCATAACAGGATTTATAGAACAGGTGATTATGAGTGTTCGTCTAATAAATGCTCACAAGATGAAAGAACACTCCTGTCAAAGCAGAAATAGTCAGTTTTAGAAACCTGCAGTGCCTCTCCATGGCCAAGCAGGTGCTCTCCCTGCTCTGGGATCCTCTGCATTCAGAGCGTTGTGTGCGAAGGAATTAGTTATGTTAGTTTGTATAGTTATATTGGTTATGTTTGTTTCATGAAGGGGCTGAAACATGTTGTGCCTCTTTCCTGCCTTTCCTTGGAATGGTGACTGGTGAATAGCTTTCAGCTTTTCATTAGGGTCACAAAACCAGAAACAATGACAGAAACATTTTAAATGGGAAGGGAGAGTGGTAAATCCTCATTACCTCAAAATTAAATGGAAGCAGTCAGCTGTGAAACAGAGGAATGGGTCAAATGGAATGGGCAGTGCCTTTTCCATATGGATAGTGACTCCTCAAGAAGGGGAAGCAGCTTAGCCTCAAATGCAACTTTGCATGCAAATAAATGAACTCCACCACCCTTGCTAACATAAGTGATTGTATACAACACCAAAAAAATTCAAGACAGCCTTTACTGGCCCCGATGATCCTGATGGGTCCCTTCCAGCTCAGTATATTCTAGGATTCTATTCTGAAATAATGCAGAGCGTACACTGTAGTCTGTAAACGAGGTATTCCCTAAGGAAAATCATGGCATAAATTTTAGTAATTCCCAGTCAAAGACCATTTCAAATATTGAAGAAGTGTAAAAGAAGGTGTAAAAGAAACACTTGCTGGGCTCATTCTCCCTTTTCGAAGTCTCTGTTCCTATTGCTATTTCATTCCCAGACAGACAGACAGACACACACACACACACACACAAATACCTGTGTGAAATTATGCATACCAAAGAGATTTATTATTAAAGTTTCTAACAACCTGAAACCTGGGACACCAAAGAGCTCTGGAGGAACTTTGCTCTCTGTTTAAGGGAGGGTTCGACTCTTGCTGTATTTGACCCAGGGTGCTCCAGCCCTCTGACAACCTCCATGGTGAACATTTTGAATAAATATTCTGCTAATCAAAGTTTACTGATTTCTTCTCAGATGCTTATTCCAAAGAGGGAATTTAATACCTTTTGGTACTAGAGTAGGCATTTAGTACCTTTTAAGGCTTCTGCTGCAACCAGGGCAAGGTTTGCAGGAGAAAGTGGCTCTCAATCACCCTTTGCTCAGGAGTTAGCCACCCCTTTCTTTAAGGAACCATTTCTTTCCTTTTTCGTGGAGCTAACCTTGAGAATATGAGTGCAAAGGGTGTTGTGTGGCTCTTCCTCAAGAAGGCAGGGATGCAAACTGCCCAGGTATACCCATCCAGCTGCAATGGTGCTGTTGCAAAGGTCAAAGCAGTGTTCCTGAAACCCTGCACTTCCCTGAGAGAGATGTTTGCAGCTGTGGGGAGACTAAAGAGCCAAGGCACTGCCAAAGCATCACCAGGTACTCGCTCCCAGGTCCCTGTTACTGTCCTTTCTATGGGTAGGTGAAATCACGGGGTGCCACGGGGCATTACAACTTCTTCTCCAGCCACAAGTAGTCACTCCTCATTTATTGTCACCTAATGTGAGTCCCCACTTTCACTGACAATTCCCACTCAGCACTTAGTGGGCTATATTTCACTTTAGAGTAATGAAAGCACTTTTCAGGATGACATTAACTAGTGACATAAAGTGACTATGACTTACCCTTAGGGTCCCTTCATAATGTGTTAGAATTTTAATATTACTGGCAATTTTTGTAAAAATAAAGTTCTACCTTAGTTCCTTAAATCAGTGAAAGACTAAATGTTTAATTAACATAAAACATGATGCATTTTACCTTCTGCACAGCTAAAGGCTCCTAGGCTTTTCCTTGGTGTATCAAAAAGTCTTCCTAATAAATCATCATATGCTACTAAAAGTAAAGACATAATAGACTTGTTCTGTGTTATTCTGAGCCTGATTTAAGTCTGAGATCTTTATTTTTTTATCAAGCATGAAATATAATTTACTTTAAGGTTATGTAGCATAAGGCCTACTTACATCTCACACTACTCAGTACAGAGCCTGTGTGCTGTTTGCCCTTGAATGCTTCATAATTTTTCTTAATATTTTTAAAAAAACTTGGGGGAGGCTGTTGGGGGTTTTTTCCCCTCTAGAGAGTACACATTTCTGAATGTTATGCAGTTACTGTCTCTTACTTAAATTATTTTTAAATACACTTTTCCCTAGCTTTTCTTGCTTTATCCTCTAATCATATCCATGCTGAAGTTGCTGCCGTTTTAACCAATTTCATATCAAAATTTTATTATTCTGAGCTCCAAGTGATATGGACATTCATCGCCTTACTTCTTCAAAAACTGCATTTGAGATGTTATAGGTACTTTATTTCTCTTCCTTGAGCAAATGGCATCATGACAAGAGTCAGTAAAGCCCCACTTAGCATCGAGAGACTACCAGTAAAGCTGTTGGGGTCCGACGAACAGATTTAACTTCTAGATTTGTGGATCTGCTGAGCTGTTTTACTGGATAGTAGGCGGTATTTCTGATTTAGAGACTTTAAGAGATTTAGGTGTTGGAGATTTTAGGTTGCTTTGTTTAATGAAGACTGAGTAAATGCCCAGCAGCATCACAGTGACTGTGTACAGTTGCACTAAGATGTGTAATAGATTTACTGGATTTCAGACAAATAGTCTTTTTCTCCCAATGTCTCCCTGTCATTAATTGCATCCCATTACTAAACTCCATAAAGACTATGGAATACAGATGCTTGAGGGAGTAAATGAGGTGCATTCCTTCAAACAGAAAACAAAGACAAAGAATAGAAAAGCTCTCCAAATGTTTAAACACATTATGAAAAAAAGAGAAAAATGTCGAAATTGTTGGAGTTTCTGGGACACAGCAAAATTAGCACATTTAGCTGGTTAATAGCTATGTGCTCATGTTTCAGGCAAAAGATTCAGCATAGTTTCTCTCCTCAGCTGAACTCTACCATCTTGTGGGTTCCCAGGAAATTACAGTTCCAGTATCAAAATCATCTTAATAAGTTTGTCAGTCTAAAATAGCTGATAGCACTGCTTTTTAAAAATTTTTATTTATTACTAAATAGCATATTATGGACAAGATACTATTAAAGCTTTTTTCTAAATTTACTCTTTCAGTTTGTGGCTTTCCAAGCCATAACAATATGTATGCATTCCACATATTACAGAATTTCCCAGTTACTTTACTGATTTGATCCGTGGAAGTTTTACTGTGACAACAGAAAAGAGAATTATACAAGCCCTTTGTTGCAATTTAGGCTTTTACATCTTGTGACAAGGAAATCAGAGCACTTAAAAGAAAAGTGAACCAAAAATAACCGTAAGCAATTGCTTTGAGATTCCCTTTCTTTCTCCTGGTCATTTAAGTTATCCTTAAGTGCCAGAGATCAGTAGTTTTGGCTTTGAATTTCAGGATTTCCACTTTTTATGTGGTACGGATTTTTAACTGGCTTTTTACTTTCTTTTTCTCTTCAGGAGTGATGGGACTCATCCGTTTATTTGACGGGAATCTGACTTTGAGTGGAATAATGCTGAATTTAACACTCGAATTGTAGAGGATATTTTTCAAAACCTTCAAAAATGTGGCAGCTGCTGACTTCAGCAGGGTTTCACCAGCAGCCAGGCCATGAGCTATTAAAAAAACCCCCAAACCATAATTAAAAAAAAAAAAAAAAGCCACAGCCACAATATACACTTAAGAGCCCTGTGGAGTGCTCTAGCTGTTAAAGGAAAAAGAAAACATGCTGTTGCAGAGCAGGTGTTGAAAAATTAAACTACCAAGTTCAGACCAGTATATTTCTAGGCTATAAAACATGGCTGGGAAAACACTTTAATGTTCTTTTCCCAAGCAGAGCGAGTCTATTAAGTGATAAATATCAAAAGGCCAATTCAGCTCTCATTAGTGTGACTGGGAAGGCAACTGAAAACTGAATCAGGCTCTAAAAATCAGATGCTGCTGTCCCTGTCTGGGAGGATGTGATTCTCAGTGACACATTATGACTACCTCAGTCTGAATTGTTTAGTGTCAGAGCAAGTGAAACTTGAATGATACGCCATGTTCAGTCCTAGCAGCAACAGCAGGACTCATGGTGTATTATCTGTCTAATAATGGAAAGGTGGGGTTCAATACCTATTGATTTAAATCAACATTATTCTGCCTCAGTGACTGCTAAACTGCATCCTGAGAAAAATGCTACAGTAATATTTTATTCCTGGAGCATTAAAGGAGAAAGTGGTGGAGTAAAGGTGTTTTCCACATTATCTGTCCCTAATTGAAATACAAAGTGGTGCTAAAAATTCAAATGCAGTTAGCAAAAGGAGCCAACAGAGAAAAAGTTCAATAAGAGAACCAAAGAAAAATAGATTTACTCAATCACTGAACAGATGCTGCATCTTCTTAAGAAAGAAATGTTTCACATCAATGAAGACTTCAATGAAGCTGGGGTTTGTAGATGATCACAGAATCATTCAGTTTGGAAAAGACCTTTAAGATCATTGACTAAACTGTAATGATGCAAGTGTGGGCAGGATTCCAGCTGCCTTCAAGGAGTAATGAGAATGCCCAGTGCCAAGTCTTGCATCACTTAGGAGTACAGTGCATCAAAGAGAGCTTTTGTGCCCTTACCTTCAGCTCATCAAATACAAAACACAGAAACCTACCTGCCAGATCTGCTGAATTCATAACTAGTTCCTGTTCTGGCTGCAAAACAAAAGTCTCTCCCTGTTGTGATATCCAGTTGCAACCCTGGGACCTCTGAGGGCTGTGTGAGATAATAGGCATGCGTTCAATTTCCATTTGACTTACCAAAGGAAAAAAAATTGCTTACAAATTTTTCTCTTCCCTATAATGCTTTTCATTTCATTCATCAGCCCTCTGCTTCTGTACTGTCTGTGCCTCCCAGCACAACATTTCAGCAGCATCATGGCCCACTTTAGGCAAAACATCATTGGAAGCACATTAAACGTGACAGCCAGATGTGTTGATCTGCTGACAGTGGACACTGAGGTAGTTACTAAGGCTTTGCAGTGGAGTGTGAGCTGGACAGTGTTGGGATTAGATTGCTTCTTCCGTATCTGGAGGTGAAAGCCTGATGAAGTGTTGGGAGGTGTTATCAACAGAGCTGGAGGCAAGACAAAAAGTGCAAAAACGACCTTTTCATCACTTTATTTCCATTCTTGCAAGTTATGAGTGGTGGAGTGCTTCTTAGCCCAGTCTTAACTCTGTCTAAATGTATTTGTGTCAATCTAAAAGGGGTCAAAACTCAACCCACACTTCTGCTGATGAACCACCAGAGCAATTCCACTGACATGAGCAGACCTTATAATAAAGGTATTGCTGAATACCTACCAAAGCTGCTTCAATTTATATGAGTTTTTTCTTAGCCATTGAAATAACTTTTTAAAAAGTACAGTTGTTTTTAAAACATCTTCTAAGTTTGGCTATGTTTGAAATAGCTCACAGTAAAAATACAATACAGCTGCAATGAGAAAGTGATTTAAAAAATTGCCTGTAATTGTTTTGGTAACTGAAAATTGTCTGTAAAGTTTTGTATAACTTTTTATAAACATTTGGATTTTAAAAAAGCACTTTCTGTATCCTACGAAATGCAATTTTGATATATTGAAACACTTCAGAAATTTAAAGGTTGTTCTTTTTTCTTCTGGGAATGACTCATATCTAGAAAAACATTTTTACATCTCCAGGTACAAAAGGCTTAGCAAACTATGTTTTTGAAGAAACTCAGAGATATTTACATTTATCATATCAGATCATTGATATAATTGCAAATATTAAATTACACGGCCTGTAAACTGGCAAATAGATCTTTTTTGATTCATTCTCATGTGAGTTGCAAAAGTTTGCAATGTATCATTTTCTGTTAGTATTATGGAAGGGGCACACATCATAATTCTGGTAGCTAATATTGACAGGTATTACTTATGGTTTTCTAGAGTAGCAAAAAAAATGGTACTTTAAATCCTATTGCCTAGATATTCTCCTGTTTTCTGGATATTCTTTTTCCCCCAGAATTTTAGCCATTTTGCTTACCTCTGATGTCCAGTATTTAAAAGGCTGGTGTTTTGCTTTCATATATTTGAATTTTCATGCTTTTGTAGCAGCACTGCTTATTTTGACATTTGAGAGAAGAGCCCAGAGAGAAGTACAACTTGTGGGCACAGAAAAGCTTGAACCCTGTCAGAACAAGACTGTGGCTGTTCCACACATAAAATAGTTGGTTAGTGATTCATTCTGACCTATTCATTAGGGAAAGAATGAAAGTCCCTTTCAGGGGGTGTCAGAATGTTTCTCGGTGCTGTTTTTTGTTTGTTTGGTTGGTTGGTTTTTGGGGTGTTTTTGGTTTTTGGTTTTTTTTTTGTTTGTTTGTTTGTTTTTTTTTTTTTTTTTTTTTTTCTTGGGGGTCAAATTTACCTGGCAGATGTGAAAAATCGCATGTAGTGAGGAAAGATGAGGAAAGAACTCCAGTGATTAAGATGGGGTGAATGCTCAAAGACCTATTCTAGTGAAGGCTGATGTTACCTTATGGGGGTAATCCTCCCCCTCCAGCCCAAATAACCCAATTTCTTTGTGAATACAGTTGGCTTTTGCTGGCTCACCTAACCTGCGAGAATTTTTGTAACACAAGTAAAGAAAGCACCTTTCGAGAAGACCCAGCGAATTGCTGGCTGCAGGCAAGGGTCGATGCACGCCTGTAGGTGGAGTTAAATATCAAAGAACCGGTGCAGACGGCGGCAGCGCTGTGGATGCCGGCAGGCGACAGCACGGATGATCCGTTCTCGGTTGTCCCATCGATTTATTGCCCAGCTCCTCGCAAGACAGGAGGACGTGTTTACACCAAGGATAGCTTGTGGATAACTTATCTCCTACTAAACTAGTGCAGCTAGGAAAAGCAGAGCTCTTCTAGGCACGAAAGTCCTTCTCCGGGTCGGTAGCAGACGCCGAAAAGTGAAAAACTAAATACAGACTGGGGGCAGCTGTGTGCCGGAGGAAAGATTCCCTGCAACAACAACGCTGCCATGCAGGGAGAGGGGCTGGGCACCAGGCTTCCAAACTCACCGTCCCTCACAGCTGGCTGCAGTGTCCACAGGGTCGGGGATGGTCGCGGGTGTGAGGATCCATCCCCGAAGGAAACAGGGATTTGCAGGAGTTACTGGCCCGAGATATCTCTTTGTGTTCGATGACAATACGGAACAGGAACCACCTCTTCTTTCTTACTGACTCCAGTCAAGATTGCTGCTAATGTTTAATCATTATTTATTTTTAATCATATCCAGAGTACTAGTGGGGAAAAAAACTGCCTTTGACACCTTATCCTTCTACATTCTCCTACTTTTATTTCACTTCTTTTCTCACTTTCCCCACTTTTCCATGCTGGAAAATACACTACAAGGTTTATTAACTCCTTCACGGGGATAAATAAACTCAGTAATTTGCTGATCCGTTACGTGGCTATGCTGGATTTACCTTGTCACTTTAATTGCTATCTCTAGGTTTGTGTTTAGATCCCTGCTTATATTTAAAGGTCAACACACAAAAAATTAAAACTTTTGCTTCCAGCGGGACCGCAGCGAAAAGGAGCTTCCTCGGTTTTACAGGCACTGCTTTTTTGGGATGGAGGAAGGTGGGGGCTTTCGGTCGGGCGGGGAGCTCGTTGAACCGAGGATACGGTTCTCGTGGGATACTCTGGCATCCCGGTGATGCTCTCCCGGTGCCGAGAGCCACGCCGGGCGGTGACAGGCGCAGTCGGGCGGCAGAGGGCGCTCCCGACCCGCGAGAGGCTCGGCCAGCGCCGCATCTTCCCGGGATAACGGGTCCCGCAAGTTCCCTCTAGAACTGCCTCCAAAGTAAGCGGCGGCACCGTCCCCCGGTGCGCGGGGCAGCCCGACCCGCTCCGCCCGNCCCCCGCCCCGCCGTGCTCCCGGCTCGCTCCCCGCTCCAGGCGAGATCGTCCCGTGGGCCCGCTCCCGCTGCGGCCGGCGGAGCTCCCCCTCCCCTGCCCGCCCGTCCCGGTCCCGCCGGGGCGGCCCCTCAGGTGCGGGGG
>VYZQ01001451.1:21452-39087 GCA_013400655.1 Mystacornis crossleyi
TTCAAGTCCAGCAGTCATCAGACAAACCTCTCTCAGGTCTTTAAACTCCCCTCCTGCCACTGGGCTTGGCCAGCAGGTCCCCGCTGAAAGCAGAATCTCTACTTGGTGCCTTTCTCATTAGCTGACTGCTTCACTTTGTCCACCAGTCTTCCTCAGTCTGAGAACACTAGGAAAGGAGGAATTTCTCCCTCTTTCTTTGCCAGGGAAAGTAAAATATGTCCAAGAGTGCAGCAGCTCCCAGGACATCAGGTACAGTGTCCCTTCCCTTCCCTGTGCAGCAATGACTTAGTATTACATACATTTAATATTACATTCAGCTTGCCTGATCAGCAATATATTTGTCATGCACCCTGACTGGCACTACTCCAAACACTAATCACCCAACCTATTCCCTGAAATTTCGCCTGAACTCAATGCCAGTTTGCATGATAATTGTCTAAATCAGAACCTTGCTTTCCTGTGTAATGAAGAATTAAAAAATAGACACTGGTGTCCTCTTTTCAATCAGCATTCCCTGCCAGTTGACTGGAAAGGTCTGCTGTTCAGGAATTCCATTCTGGAATCCAGTTTTTAACGAGCTCGACATACTATATAAAGATTCTTCAGAGGTTATTCCACTAAGCAGAACCTGTCAGGAGCCACACTGTCTGTAGACATTAGTTTGTACATATCATTTGAAAGACCTCAAATAGGTCAATAAAAAGAGTCAGGACAGTGTACTGCCCTGAAAAGACTATGCAGGTCCCAGAAGTAAGCAGCAACCACAGCACCTGTTTGCATCTGTCTCAGGGGGCAAGGAGGAAAACTCCTTACTGAGGGCAGGATTTCATGCTGGAAACATCTGAGCTCAAGGATCCCTGCCTGCACTTAGAGTGGATGTGCACTGTCTTCCCTTTCCATTTTAGCCCTCTAAAGCACACCCTGAACACAATAGCTGGGTTTTGTGAGATTATAGAACCAATGAGCTCCTGAATATGGAAATATTCCTTTTTAATTACTCATCTTTCATTTGATAGTGTGAATGAAGCTACTACACATCTGCTGGGAGCAAGGATTCACTTTCATAATGAAAACAGACAACTTATTTCCTTCTCATTTCCATGAGGATTTTCATGCAGTTTTCAAAAGTGTTAGTCCAAGGAAAACTTTTTAAAAAATCATTTCCTTGACTAAAAACAAAAGACAAACCAAGTTAATTCCAAGGTATGAGACCTTACCAGAAAAATCATACTTTTCACTTAGCTCCCTCTCTCTTCCCACTGCCAGAAATTTGTCAGTTATAGGTAAGAAAGTGTATTGTTCATACTGGTATTCTTGTACTGCAGAGGAACAGCTAGCAGCAGAGGAAAGAAAGAGCATCGAAAAATGAAAGTAGAACATATGCCTGAACTTCAATATACCACCTTGTGTCCAGTTTCCCAGAAATTAATGTCTTGATCTCAAGATCCCTTCAAAAAACTTTAAATATCCAAGATTTCAGCTATTGCTGCAATCTAAAAACTTCATTAAAACTTTGCTTGCTTTTGCAAAACTTGAACTCTAGAAGCAGTTGTAAGATAATGATCATAGCAAAGGGTATAACTAAGTTCATTACGTATTTCCAAGAAAAATTCAGTTCTCACTCCCAGTGAATTTGAATTAAGATATATGACCTCATGAAGCTGATAATCTAGTGAAAAATTTGAATACAGAGAAAGAGGGGGAGGAAATGGGCATGTTAGAAATAGGACAACGAACTACACAGTCATAAAAGCATTTCAAATTATGCCATTGCTTGTTTCTACCACACTGAGAGTTGGTTGCTTTACTTGGTCAACTATAAAGATGCTCTAAGCTAGTGGCCCCCAATGAGGGGGGTATGCACCCCAGGGACTGTGCAAGACAATCCACTGGCATGCAGAAAAAAATTTTGTACACTTAATAAATAAAATATTTTTTTTTTAACTAGGGTTGTCCCTTTACCTCATCTTCTTCCTTTTCTATTTCTGTGTATGATTTATGATGTCCATAATATATTAGCACAGCAGTACATATGTATAATTTATAATAAATACATTTTTCCCTGTTACAGACATGCAATCATAAAAGTTTGGGGAGCTGCTCTAAATAGTTCATCCACCCAAGAGTAACAATCTTAATATCTGTGAAGTATTTATACTATTCTCAAACATCCAGAACTACCACAATTTTCTCTTCCATATCCAAGCCATTCCAAACCACAAACACTTCAATAATAGTACCATTTAAACATATTCAGTCTTCTCATTGTTTCTTTATAACCTCTGAACTGAGATAATCCATTTCTAAGTACTTGAGGAAAATGAAGGTTTCTGTTACAGACTTCAAACTGGCTAGATCAAAGCAGTGGCTTTCTGTGGATATTGGATGAAAAAGGGGGATATTTATAAAGATTGTATCCAACCATCAGTACTCTACCATGGCAGAGCAAGTTTCTTAAATTCTTAGATTACAGCCTGGCTTTAGCTGAGGCAAATCTCCTACCTCTTCATCCTTTAAAAAAATAAAAAATCTTTTATCAATATACATAGAGAACTTCAAGATTCTGAAAATATTACCTCCAGAGAAGTTATTTTCTGCTCAGCTTTATTTCATCATTTGTTATGCCTTTATTTTTAGTATATTTAGAGCCATACCAATAAGCAGAGAACAGAGGTTGGCTTCTGTCAACCAAAAAAAAAAACCCCACCCCAGTGCTGAGGTTCAGTGTTTGGTACTGCTTTGAAGGGAAATGCATCCACAGCAATGCTCCAAAATACCATCCTACAGTGCTCCACATCTATACCAGCCCCTTGGTTGAGGCGTCTTGGTGGGGTTTTGGTGGTTTTTCCGGAAGTTGCTCAGGGTTTTTAGGCCTTTTCTAAGGGCAGAGAGTCTTTGCAGGGCACGAGCACCTGGTGCTGGCTGTGCCACACACAGCTGACCCAGCCTGCTCAGCAGGCGAAGCTCTAGCCCAGGTGTCACCTGATTAGCTCAGATTTCTTCCTAACAGTTAGTCTAAACCTACCCTCTTTCAGTTGAAAGCCATTCCCCCTTGTCCTATCACAACATGCCCTTGTGAAAAATCCATCTCCACATCACTTGCAGCCCCTTTAGGTACTGGAAGGTGTCCCCAGAGCCTTCTCTTCTCCAGGCTGAAAAGTTCCATCTCAGCCTGTCATGGATGGAGGAAAAAACCTCCACCTAAACAAGGGTTTATAGGACAAGGGGAAATGGCCTCCAGTTGCTCCAGGAGAGGTTTAGATTTGGTATTAGGAAAAAGTTCTTCACTGAAATGGTGGTCAGGCATTTGAACAGTTTGCCCAGGGAAGTGGTGGAATCACCATCCAAAATGTGTATATGTGGCACTTGGGCACATGTGGATCAGTGGTGGATGGCAGCTTTCCTGGAGGTCTCCTTCTCCTGCCTTACTCAGCACCTGCTCAACTTTTGGTATTAATAAAGGAAAATATAAATTGATAAGCTGTCCCCAGACAGTGTTCCTGTGCCACGCAAGCGTTCCTCTGTGGCTGCAAAGATCCTACAATAACTTGTCAAGAAATGGTGTGGCTGTGTAAAGAGCTGTTCATCCCTACGTCTAATTTTAGATGGACATACATCCCACTTTCATATCCTTCAGCTCAGCCTACCATTTGTCCTTTCATGTTCTCCTTTAAGCCACTGGGAATTCAAAGCTATTTCAAAGCATAATTATAGCAATCTGTGTATAAAAGGTTGTATGTCCTACAGAGAGTTCAGCTGCATTAAAAAAACCCCAACCTCTTCCAACGAAGAAAAAATTAGGTGTTAATCCCACAACTAGGATTCAGTAAAGTTATTATATTTTTCACCTGACGTGAACAGTCTGTGGATTCATAAAGCCATCAGAAAATTGTCGAAGCCACTGCACTAAGTCAGTCTGAGCACATAAAAAAATTGTAGCTGCTACAAGGGAACCATGGCTTTAAAGCTTGCTGCAGGCTTGGGTGCTCAGCCAGGGTCCCTTGTAAAACCCAAAAATGGATGGTGTAACATTGCTTGGGCCTGACAGTATCATATCACACTACTATTTAACAAAATCAAGATACAGGAATTATAGCCACAAATGCTATACATGCTGCATCACAGAAATAATTTTTTTCGTAATAATCCTTACACTGAACATGCAGAGTTAACCTCATGAAACTTATAAAAATGCTAAAAATCGTTCAAGTGTTTTTGATTTACCTTACTTGGTTTACATACTCATCTTAAAATCTCTCTGATAGTTAGAAATATTTATTATTTTAAGTTTAAAGTTGAGCTGCAAAGGGTCACAGGACTTGAGGAACATGGCCATAAATTAAAATTGAAATATTTGCAGCATAATCATGAGTGCTGGTAGTTCCCATTTTCTGGGATTATTTTCCAGATGTGGCTTACCTACCACACAGCTTGTCCTTTTCCAACTCTCTAACTTTCTTGGGGTTATGTTTTTTGGGATTTATGTTTTTGAGATTATGTTTCAGAGGTGGTTTCCCTACCACATAGCTTTTTCTTCTGTCTAGTTTTCCAGTCTCCTACCCCACTTCCCCCCTACCAAACTGTCATCAAATTCTCCTTCATGCCAGTCATTTTTCAGTTCTCCTTAAGATCATGCTCCTTCCCCACCTTCTTTCTTCTTCATAAGTTTGGACAGTCTGTAGAGATTGTTTTCAAAGGAGAGTAAAGGCACTGGGAAAGCAGCTCCAGCAGAGCTGTCTTCTGCCTCTTCCACTCCCTTCTGCAAAAGCAGCCAGCCATTCCACCCTCCCTAAGTCATACTGCAGACAAACTCATGCCTATCTCTTTTTGTAGGAAGAGCTTGGTAATCAGTGTTTGGCTGAGAAAAGCCTCACAAAAACTTAAAACCAATATTATGAATGATATCAAAGATTCAAGAACTTGCATCCTGGATATTTAGAAGTGCAGAGATTTATGACTTTTCTATAAAGTTATATTGTGAAGAGACTGGAACACAAGATTTCATTTTAAAAATGGAAAAGATACCATAACAACTTAGAGAAATCTGTAAAAAAAGCAGGAACAGTACAACTAACATTTCTGTATTTATAGCTTCTTAGAAATAAAAGGCATGTCTGTTAATGTTTACCAAGTTTGGCTTTTCTTTTTTTGAGAAGGATATTGAATTGATTTCTAAATTGTAAGAAAGATTTTTCAATACAGGTTCAGTTCTGATTAAATTTTTCTAGGCCAAACAGCATTAGTGAAATTAATAACAATGATGTTTTACTTATGAACAAACTTTAAAAAATGCCTTTGATTAAAGTCAGTTCCAGTGTGAGCATGTACTGGCAAATATGTGTAGTGGGATGACCCTGGCTGGATGCCNAATTGTACCTCTCCCACAGGAGACAATTTACCATGAACTTCTCCAACGTCAGCCCATGCCACGACCATTATCTCTCTGCAAACTGCTCCAACATGGCTCACTCTTCCACAGGGTGCAGTCCTTCAGGCATGGCCTTCTCCAGGGTGAGTCACCCACAGGGTCACAAGTCCTACAAAAGGAAACCTGCTCTAGTGTGGGGTCATCTCTCCATGTGTCTGCAGGGCCCTGCCAGGACCCTGCTCCAGCACAGGCCCCCCACAGGGTCACAGCCTCCTCTCAGGCATCCCCCTGCTCCAGCATGGGTCAGCATGGGTCTCCAGAGGCTGCAGGTATCTGTAGCCTGTATCCCTGTATCCCTGTGGTCCTCCATNGTTTTACTTATGAACAAACTTTAAAAAATGCCTTTGATTAAAGTCAGTTCCAGTGTGAGCATGTACTGGCAAATATGTGTAGTGGGATGACCCTGGCTGGATGCCAGGCACCCACCAGAGCCATTCCATCACTCCTCCCTGCAACTGGTCAGCGTAGAAAAAGTATATGAAGGGTTCATGGTTTGAGACAAGGACTGGGAGAGATCNATCTGTAGCCTGTATCCCTGTATCCCTGTGGTCCTCCATGGGCTGCGAGGGCACAGCTGCTTCACCATGGTCTTCCACGGCCTGCGGGGGAATCCCAGCTCTGGTGCCTGCACCATCTCCTGTGCCTCCTCCACTGACCTGGGTGTTGCAGAGTTGCTCCTCTCACCTGTTCTCACCCCGCTCTTCTCTGGCTGCAATTACAACTGTGTAATAACTTTTTTTCCCCCTTTCTTCTTAGATCTGTTATCACAGAGCTGTTACCACCATTTCTAATTGGCCCAGCCTTGGCCAGTGACACATTTTGGAGCCAGCTGGTATTGGCTCTGCTGGACACGGAGGAAGTTTCCAGCAGCTTCTCACAGAAGCCACCCCTATAGGCCTCCCCTCCTCTCCCCATCCCACTACCAAAACCTGGCCCCACAAATCAAATACAACATGTCTTACAGAAAATAAAATGCTGGCAAACTGATTACAAGTAGGAGGAAGGGATTTCTCAAAAGATTATGACAGGCACCATTCAGTCCTGATTAAAAGTGTTTTCTTGCTTATTATTTGCAAATGCCATAATTTCCCTTTATTTTAGAATCCTGTATATTTTAAAAAATGGGTAACTTCAGGCTTTTAGCATGGAGACATTGAAGCATATGGTAATCCCAGTCCCAAACACTAAAATGTGCCTGTCTGTGCCAACTCTTAATTACCAGCTCATTAACACTCAGGTGTCAATTGCTGATGGCAAAGGCAGTACTCAATTGGCCTGGTTTCTGTCATGCACAATGTAATTAAATTGACCTCCGCAAAAGGAGCCCTGTAGTTGCCTGATACCACTTGGACACCCACTGCCGCACTAATCACAATCGTGTAATTTAGTGAATCACAGAGTGTAATGAGGGAAAGACTCTGGAGAGCACCAAATTGTACTTGCATATGTAATAATGACTTTAAGGACAATTAGGGAAATAGTTGCTGCTCTGTTTTCTTCTAAGCTAATAATGAACTGCAGTAACTACTTGAGTTTCTGTTGTTGATTTAAAACTTTAGCTGCTATTTTCTATTTTAAAATAATTGTTAGAAGTAACTAAAATGTTAAAAAAATAAATTAAATATTCTGCTGCTTTTGGCTGGGGTAGAGTTAATTTTCTTCATAGTAGCTGGTATGGGGCTGTGTTTTGGGATTTCTGCTGTGAACAGCATTAATAATTCGGGGATGTTTTTGTTATTGCTAAGCAATGCTTACACAGACATGGACAATGCTTACCAAGATGGGCATGTCACTACCCTGGTAAGGGCCCCAAATCTGGCACCAGCATCTGCCTGTGACTTGTCCTTGAGTATTGTGTCAAGTTTCAGGCACCACAGTGTAAGAAATATATAAAGCTTTGTCCTGGTTCTGGCCAGGACAAGGTTAATTTTTGTAGTAGCCAAGAGCGGCCACGGCTAGAACCCCAAGGTTGTTCTATACTACCCCCACAGGGTGCAGGGAGGAGGAGAAAAAGGGTCCATTTCAGTCAGGCCAGTGGTGAAATGAGCAGCCAGGGTAGCCCCGGGTTCCGCATGGTGAACAATCACATGTGAGTCATTCACCTCTCTTCTACTCTCTGGTATCATTATTGTTCCTGTTATGTTTGGTTTTATTTTATTGCTGTTTCCAGTTAATTGTTCTTATTTAAATCCATGATCTCAACCTTTAGTGCCTCCACTTCTTCTCTCCATCCCTCTACAGGAGAGAGGAAGGAGGAGTGGGGAGTTAGCGAGCAGCATGTGGTTTGGAATGTTTCAGTGGGAACACTACAATGAGGAATACCATTGCTAAGCCATGACAAGCTATGAGAAAGTGTCCAAATTAGGGTTATGGAGATGGTGAACAGTTTAGAGGGGAAGTTATATGAGGAGCAGATGACATCACTTGGCTTATTCAGCCTGGAGGAGAGGAGGCTGAGAAGACTGCAGAAGAGGGGACCTCATAGCTGTTTACAGCTTCCTCACAAGGGAAAGAGGAGGGGCAGGCACTTTTCTTTTCCCTCTGGTGACCAGTGACAGGACTGTTGCATTGAACCTCTGAGGCAGGGCAACTAAGTTCATTGTTAAAGGATCCCTTGGGATGGATTAAAGGAAAATGATGCTAAATAAACCAACAACAGATTTTGTTTGAACAACTGCTTTGAAAGTGTAACTGGGAAAAAAAGAAGTAATGGATTGGAAAAGCGGTGTATAGCCATCCTGGGATGTATGGTCACCCTAAGGGAGGAAATTGAAAAGGGAAAAGTAGGAAAAGAGAGATGGAAGAAGAGCTAGAGAGATATCACCGCCCGTGTCCCCAGCAATGCATGAGTGATCTTTGTCCGTGGTTGAGCACACAGTCCAGGTCCATTTGGGGTGGGAGTCAATGGTCACATCAAAAACTGGGGTTTTTATAATGCTGGTTCTTCCAGTAAGCACCCTAATACCTCCTCTGGAAGCAGTTCTGGGCATGCATCTTCATGGGAGATTCTAGAAGTCTGTTGGCATCGAGGTGGTGGGGGGGTTTTGTGTGTCTGTGTGTCCGGGTGTGCCTGGACAAAGCTTCTGAACAAAGTTCCTGAGTAAACTTCCTGAGTTTTGAGGCTGAACAGTGCTGGCTCATGGTGTAGGAAAGAGACCGACACGAAAACACTGCTACACTTCAAGCTCTGTTTCTTAATGATGGTTTCAAAAACAGCTTGTTTAAGGCAAAGTTTAGCCACGAGGTCCAGTAGTTTATTACAAGGACACAAGGCAATGGCATGAAACTGTCGGGGAGGTTTAAGCTGTGGTGGTGGGGCCCTGGAAGGGATTCCCTAGGGCAGTGGTCACAGCACCAAGCTTGACAGAGTTCAAGAAGCGTTTGGAAAACACACTCAGGCACATGGTGTGATTCTCGGGATGTCATGTGCAGGGCCAGGAACTGGATTTATATGATCCTTGTATGTCACTTCCAACTCAGGATACTCTGTGATTCTATGATCTGATTGATTTTTATGAACACAATTACTCAGTTTAGCCAATAATTTAAATAATGAAGTTTTCTCTGGCCAGTATAGACCTTCTGAACTCTTCAGAGGACTCTCTGCCTTACGACTTAAGAAGGCTTTTCAGATTAAATTTATTGTACTGAGGTTTTTGTGCCNCAGCACCAAGCTTGACAGAGTTCAAGAAGCGTTTGGAAAACACACTCAGGCACATGGTGTGATTCTCGGGATGTCATGTGCAGGGCCAGGAACTGGATTTATATGATCCTTGTATGTCACTTCCAACTCAGGATACTCTGTGATTCTATGATCTGATTGATTTTTATGAACACAATTACTCAGTTTAGCCAATAATTTAAATAATGAAGTTTTCTCTGGCCAGTATAGACCTTCTGAACTCTTCAGAGGACTCTCTGCCTTACGACTTAAGAAGGCTTTTCAGATTAAATTTATTGTACTGAGGTTTTTGTGCCAAAATAAGCCATCAGCATTTGAAGTCTATGTAATCTTGACCTGCTTCTTAGCCAGGTAAGTAGCACTACCAGTCATTTCAGTGCTGCTTCAATTTCAGCTTTCCCTGATACAATTTTCTCTTTCCCTGTATTATTTAGCAGCTTACTGCCGTATCCTAATGGGGTCACCTAATGTTGATGGCTAAACTTGAATGGGATCAATCTAGGCTATGACATGAAACAATTCAAACTTGCAAAGTTCCAAAAGGTCAGACACACCTAAACTTAAGCATTTTGTCTTCATTAGTTCTGAAGGCTATGAGTCCCCAGACTGATCTCTGTTCTTGCACAAGTAGTGAAATTCCAGAATTGATATTTTGGTGAAGAAAAGCTCAAATTTTCAAACTTTTTTCATCCCTGCTTACCCTCTGTCACCAAACCATCTTTCCTACACACCTTTTATGAAGGACAACTGAATTTCAGTACCACGTAGACTGGGTTCCCAATTCTCATATTTGGGTATTCTCCCTTGTGGTCCTTTTTTGGTTGTCTAAATCCTGCTGCCAACTTTAATAATTACCCTGTTAGAAGCTGGTATACTATGTGCTATTTTTTACTAATGCAGCTAAATAAAAATCTGATGTCCATACCCAAGTATGGGTAAGAAAGGATATTTTGTCTTGGTACTGATTCATTGCATGCATTTCATTAATCAGCAAATCACACAATATGAAGCAGAATTTTTGTGATACATGTGCGTAACTTTTTTATATATCATATAGAACGCCCAGTGTATTTTTATGGGGAAATTGGATGGTGTCAGCTTGTAACACATGCTGAAATGTAAAAATTCAAGACCTGCTGCATGTATTTTGCATATAATAAAAATCTGCATCTTAGATCTTTCTTTTACACTGATATCAGCGGGATATCGGAGCCTGAGCTTGTGTATGATCGATTCAGTCATCATGGTGAATGGTTAAAAAACCACCACCAAAGAGTGCAAGCCATCTGAGGAAGAGTTACTGAACTGGGAGAAGAACAAAGGCACTTTTTAGAAAGTAAAAACTTTAGTTCTCTGAGAGTGAAGTAAATAGATGTGCTGACAACCTTATGCAAAACACGTAAAATGAGCAAAATAATTTCTAGAGATGTTACAAAATCTAAAGAATAGATGAAAGCATTTCGTGTGACGATGTGTTTATTAGACATTGTGAATTCTGGTGAAGTGATCCATCTAACAAAGAGAAAGAAATGCTGTGCAGGGATTAGGAAAAAAAGGTAAGGATCCTTCTTGAAGAGTGGCAGGCCATCAAGGAAAGATACTTCCCAGTGAAGTGCTAACAGATGTAACAGATGAGAATCTATCAGTTGAAAGTTACACAATCTACAAACAAGAGGAATTCAACATTGTTTCATGTATAAGCTCATACCTGCAAACAGTGCTCAGCATGGATTGCATAAATATGCAGCTAAGGGAGGCAGAAAAATTCACGGTACCCTCCCAGCAGACATCTGTAAATGTGTCTTATGTTGTTGAACAAAGAAATCTTCACGCGGAAATAAAGATGATGGAAATGCTGCATCCGTAACTGTGGGAGAAAAGAAGTCAGGCTCTTACTTAATGTAGTAACTTGCTTTTGGAAAACGTTTAATATAGCCGGCAACCTTTGACCTGTGGTTGCTCAGAAATTTTTTAAATCATTGTTTGGAGACAATGCCCTGGTTCCAGCCAGGACAGGGTTAATTTTTGCAGGAGGCAGGAGTGGGACAGGACCCAGAGGTTACTCCATACTACCCGAGTCATTTTCTGGGAACAGGGGAAGAGCTCCCTTACAGTTTGGGGTAGAGGGCTACAGCTGAGTACTGTCAGGCTCCAAAAGGTGTAGTGGTGAGCATTTCCATGTGAATCTCTCACCTCCTTGCACACTTTTGTTACTAATATTGTTGCTGTTACTGTTCATTTTCTTATTTCATTGTTTTTTAAGTAAATTGTTTTTATTGCAACCTGTGATCTTTTCCTTTTGTGCCCCCAGATCTCCTCTCTATCCTGCCGCAGGGGGAGAGGGAGCGGGAGGGCCAGGTGAGAGGCAGAGGGAGCGAGCAGTGCATGGTTTGGAGTGGTTTTAGTGGGAACACTAAATTGGAGAATACCACCCCTAAACCATGACAGCCATGAAGTATTCGTAAATAAAAATTTCTTTCAACGGCTGATTTCTTTTTGGCTGTGAGTTGTGATGGAGCCAATCTTCAGCCTGAGTACAGACCAAGAGACTGCAGGGATGGCCCGCTCCCCAGTTCATTCAAAGAAAGGTCACTAAACAGAGGCTCCATGCTGAAGTCCCAGCGAGGTGAGCTCACTGTGCTAAGAAGCAGATGGTGTTATTCCCCAAGGAGCAGAGATAGCTGCAACCTTCTGAAACTCCAAACTTTTGCTTACTGTTGTAGCTATTGTATGACATAAGCACACATAAACAAACCTAATAAAAATGCCTGATGTTTAAAAGCATTTTCCATTCAGTTTTTGAGAAGCAATACACAGTACTGATGCAGACAGAAGTGCTGAGATACGTACACAGAACTTGCCCTGTATTCCTCGAACATTTTTAGTTATTCATTCACCACCTGTAGTGTCCATATCACTCCATTTCTACTTTGTTTTGCCTTCTTCCTTTAAGGAAGCAAGTTCTAATTTTTGTCTGTGTATGTTTATCCCCTCCAACACGGACTACCACACTTTCTGATCATGACAGCTGCTGGTGATTTAATATACAAATGGCAGCTAGAAATCAGCAGGCCACAGGGTGTCATTTTTTATGCTATTTTATCTTTGATTCTGCCCAGGCTGGGGGCAATAAAGAGAAGGATGGTACTGATATAATTCAAGGTGATAAGCAGATCCTTCTGACTTTAATGGGCTTCTTGTGATCTTTCATATTATTTAAGGGTTCAAAGCCTACTGAGGTTTTGATCTTTTAAGAAAGACATTTTCTCCCAATTTAGCTCCTGTGAATTGAAAAAGTGCAGGCAGAATACAACAGGGTGTTAAAATACAAGATCAATCCAGAGAGATATTCTCACCAGCATCAAGACAGAACAGTCTGCTGCTCTCTTCTTTCTTCTTTGAAAGCCCTAAGGGAACACAAATCCTGGGAATAGGACAGAGCAGAGAGAGATCTTTACTTCTATATAGTGTGGAAGCAGTGTAGCTGGATGGCTGATGACAAACTGACAAACTTCTGGTATAATCAGCTTATCTCAAGAATGCAGAGTTATTAATTCAGATTATCTTTTAATGTTAGGTCATTTCTTCTTCCCTATGCTATGAAGTCTCTGCTATGACTTTGAGAAGGACAACCCCATTCCCCACTTTTTAATTCAGTTTGCATTCACTGATTATTTATGTTTATTCACTCAACTATAAAACTGTAGTTCTAGATAGATATTTGGTATTTTGATTAATGTATCAGTTTGCCCTCTTTACAATGGACCTGTCAGGGCAAGATGTTGAATTGCAGTAGGCTAAGAACCTACTTTTATGCTCCTTGGTTTATCTAGATGAAATTGGAATTGAAGTAGGATTTTACCTGCATGCCAACGAGTGCACAAAATTCTTCAAATGATTTTTTTTTTCATATGTCTCTCATTATTTTACTTGTTCAAGGTACTTGGTCAGGCCAATTTAAGTGTCTCGGAGCGGGGTGAAATTGGGGAAAGAGGGAGAGAGAGACCTTCTATAGGTCTGCAAGGTTTTCCTTTGTAAGAGTGAGACAAGACCAAGAAAATAAAACAAAGATATTGAGTAACATTAGTGACAATGTATGCACAGGAAATGTTCTTGTCTGATTTATCTTAAACAACTATTGTTCTGCCATCTAAATACTCTGGTATTTCGCAGTAATATAACATCAAGGAAATAAGATCATCAAAACGAAACTGCATCTCAAAATGGAATATTCTTTGTCCACCACTTTTGGAATCTCTGTTTTACAATGGAGGCATAGTGCCTATTTTATGACTGTTTCAAGAACAGTTTAGGTCAACTTGTATTGATACTGGCATTCAAAGTGCTGATCCTGCAGCAAGGCAAGAGAAGTGGGAACAATGAATGCCTGGTGTCAGGGTGCTTAGGGGATGGGGGCTCCCCAGGGGTGGCAGGACAAGGTCTATCCCACTCTCCCAAGCAGAGAGCAGGTGGAGACAGCCCCAGCTGTGGGCACCAAGCACCCCCCTGGGGACCGGACTGGGCCAAGGAAGGGCTGAAACACTGGCCCATGGGTAGAGGTCAGCATCAGGCCTGGTGAGGGGAACCTTGGGAAGTCTGAGGCCATCAAAGTAGTCCATGGAAATCTGAGGGTTGGGGATATCCTCTTTTTCTACCAGCAGTTCTGTAAGCCACATTCTTGCTTTCTGTCTTCTCTGTGTCTTTCCAGTTTATGAGGCTGATGTGCAGGCACTTATTCCAAGGAAACAGCAAAGTATTGTTTCCCAACTCAACTGGTATGGTAATTGTGTTGTCATCGACAGGATGACTCAGGAAAGACTTTACAGAAAATTTATTCAATTGTCCAGAATCTCTGAACTTTTCAACATCTGCCAAGTAAATACCAGGTAAGTCCCTCCCCGCAATGCATTCTCTTAGTACAGGATTTTTTCACTGCCTTTACCACCATTATGTCCAAATATTTTCTGGTAAGACATTCATCTACGCCACCAGCATGTCAGGGGTTGTTTGTTCTCTTGAGCTCTCCCTTTGGCAGGAGAGAAAGCTCTCTGTTGTACACCTACTGCCACTCTCTGTGTCATCTACAAACACCTATTGAGCAAAACTTTTCATGTGGTACTAAACACTCACTGGAGAGCAAGGAAATTAGTCTGTATTTAATCAGTGGTAAGCCATAGGAGGTGGAAAATGTGCCAAGTTCCTGCACCAAGAGATGTTTAAATGCTCTTGTAGACTGCAGCAGAAGAAAAAGAGATAATCGTCCAACTTGCTGTTTAGAAATTCTTCTAAGCTGGATGTGGATGCAGAAATTATGTGAGGTGGAAAGAACTGAATTCAGATTTCTCACATCCTGATAAAATATTCCAGAAGTCATATCAGGAAACCTTAGGTATCTAGTCTTTAACATCTTAACAAACATCTTAACAAAACAGGATCCTATTTTTAGGTGTTTGCAGAAAACATGTATTAGGCAGAAAACTACCAGACAAAGAAATGCTGATAGAGGCCCTTTTTATGCCATGATAGTATTTGCTCATAATCTTGGCCTCTGAGGACAAATGCTTCTTTAATATGATGGATCTAAACCCAATTTCCTTTTCCCAACCCTCCCTAATCATCAGATCCAAAAGGATTTAGGCTCTGAGTGGAAAGATGAAGAGCTCTTCATTTTTCTCTTTGAAGCTGTCCCATTTTGAAAAGAATAATTATATATTCTTTTGACAGAGACCAAGGGTACCAAATTGCATACTGCTCTCTAGACTGCTAGTCAGCTCATTAACCTGGATGTGGGGAGAGCTCAGTATGGTAGCACCCATGTGATTTTATATTATTTTATTGCATAATCACTGTTGTGGTGATTTTTTCTCTTATTATTTTGATTTAGGAACTAGGTTCTGTTCCCACATCTGCAATAAACTGCAGCATGAAGTTTCTCAGTTATGCTTCAGGAAAACAAGGACAGTGATAGATCTGTCATAACACTGGAGCATATTTTGGTTACTAATAAAGGATATAAAAGCATAAGGAACAGCAGTCAATAACTCTATCTTTAAAAAGCTATCTTAAAAATTTATCAATGAAAGTATCTATCGTTAAAATGATTATTTTTTCAATTTCCATAGATTTTCCAGTGCTGACAGTTATATGTGGGATGAGAACATAAGATTTTTTGGGTTTTCCCTCTGAAGTATTAGATTGTGAATATCAGCAACGTGTTCAGTAAAGCGGAAGATTTAACTCTGTGAATGAAGAATTAAACACCTAAAAAGTTTGCGTGCAAACAGTGGTTTCCAGTTTACTCCAGATAGAAAGGAAACAGGAAAGCAATTTCCCCAGTCCAGTAAATCAGCATGCAGACTTCAAATATTTGCTGTTATGCATTTCATGTCCTTATTCCTGAGCAGTGGTAGGTCTGGAGATTATTCATATAAAAAAGAAAAATGGTAAGCTACTTGATTTTACCTCAATCTTTTCCTAATTAAGGGGTACTTCTTAGATCAGACTTACTAAATAGAACAAAATTTTATTTCTTTAATAATAAAATTAAGTTCATTCCTTGTGTTGTAACACAGGAAGTGACAACAGGAATCAAAGTAGCAAAATTAAACCCAGGAGCCTTAATCACAGTTCCTATATGATAAGGAATAATTGAACTCCATCTATAATTATAAAAGAAAATTTAAGTTAGACCGGTAAGTCTATTACTTAACTATTCATAATGACAGGAAGCCCTCAAAAGTAGCTGACATAAATGGACAAAAGCACAATGAAGTATCATCCTTGAAAAAGCAGTGTTTGAAGCAGAATATATAATAATATATCTGGAAGGAAGTCTGTTAAATTTTCACAGCGGGATGAGAAATGTTCCAAAATGTTTGATTCTGGGGCCTCAGGGCTGGCTCTGGACCAGTGCAACCAAGGGTGACCCTGTCCTACTGGGGGTGTGGTGGGAGGCTCCCTGGCATGTGGAATTATCCTGGTTCCCTGCACTGAGCCTGATCCTGATCCTTACCCATGGGCCAACAGCCTGGCTCAGCCTCCCCCTATCCCTGCCCCCAAGGAGGTGCTGGATGCCAGGACTGTCCCCCCTTCCCACTCCCTGGAAATGAGTGCAAGGAAAATATGATACCTCAGCCACTTTATTTCAACGTAGCTGTGATTGATCTAATGTAAATGTGTACTTGGAGTGCCAAGAAGCAGATTTATTTTTTGTTTTAGGGGTTTTGTTTGCTTGTTTGTTTAATTTTTAACAGATCGTTTCAAGCAGCTCAGTGAGGTTTAATGATATTATTACAAGGTATACTGCATTTTCCCCCTAGACTATATTAATTACCTATCTTTAACTTCCAGCACACTGTCTTACTTCTCTTTCTTTGTTGACAGCCAGAATATAAATCAAACGGAGCCTCTCTCAAAAATTGAATAGCTGTGAGCTCCAAGGGCATCATTTAGCCTCATCTTCAGGGGGTTGAGCAGGAAAATATTTGCTTGCATTCTTTTTTTTTTTTCGGATAGCATAAACCACAACAAATATATTGCTCTCATGGTGAAATCTTTCTCCTTTTGTGATATTTATGTTCCTGAACAAAACACTGTTTAAGTACCAATTAATGCTGTCTGTGAGACTAGGAAGAGCAGAATCTTCTCTCTCTTTCTCTCTTCCTTCTCTTTTTCTTCTTCACATAGTAAGTGCCACACCACTGCTTTTCCATCACCACCCCATAAAGTTTCAGTTCTCAATTATTCCGATACCCAGTTAGAAAAGCTGTAGTGATGGGGATGGAATTACTGGGCAATTTTGACATCAGGCTTCATCTAGGTATTTTTTCCATGTTATTCTCAAGAAATGGGAATACCTTCCCTCCACTGAGGTGAACATGCAAACCACTCAGAGGACAGCTTTTATACTCCAAGTATGTTAGACCAGAAAAGATGACAGAAAACATCTTTCATTCTAGGTCTGAAAGGAGATAATAATCTTAGGATCTGTTTGTTACCTTCCAGAACAAAACTTTCTGAAATATCCTTAAGGTTGAGGTTCATATTTTCTTTGCTGGTTTTGCTCATATTTTCAACCAACAACTAGGGCAGTGTAAGAATATTCTGCTCCAATGAATTTTTGGTTGTCTGAACTTCTGCATAATAAAAACATCAATCTATATTTTCAGGAATACATGTCCATCTTTATCTTAACAGAAAACCTAAACATTTATATCACTTAACTTCTTGTGTTATTTTGCTTTGAGATAAAATTATCAGAAATGCCTATTTTGCACTGACACATATCTGTGTCCAAATTTTTAAATTTCCAAACTGGATTGTGCAGTTTTTTTAAAAGCAAAGCTGGTGAAGTTTCCCCTTTTCTGATGTCAAATAATTTTATCCCAGGCTGCTCTTGCTTAAAAATGCATAAAGAAAGAAACGAAAACTTCCTTTTGCTCTCCTTCAGATCAACTGCAGCTTGGGCCACTGCCTTTAATGGAATTAGGCTCTGATGCATATAAAATACAGCTCAGTTTTGCAAC